>JALMGA010000014.1:15966248-16111248 GCA_023333525.1 Aspidoscelis tigris stejnegeri | reverse complement strand
CCAAGGTGACGTCCCTTCGGCAGATCCACGAACTGGTCAAGCAGAGCGACCAAGTCATCAAATCGGTGAGTCCGGCGGCTGCATCCTGCAAATCCGGCCGCCGGGATTCCGGGTCCCCGGCCCTAAGAGAAGCAGGGGATCGCCGTGTTTCATACCCTCTGTCCACACTCGATTCAATCGGCCAAATTTTGAATATCCCTAGAGTCTAGGGATATTCAAAATTTGGCCGATTGAATCGAGTGTGGACATTCGTATCTTCAGATTCGAATCTAACATTCGATTCAATCGGCCAAATTTTGAATATCCCTAGAGTCTAGGGATATTCAAAATTTGGCCGATTGAATCGAGTGTGGGCATTCGTATCTTCAGATTCGAATCTAACATTCGATTCAATCGGCCAAATTTTGAATATCCCTAGAGTCTAGGGATATTCAAAATTTGGCCGATTGAATCGAGTGTGGGCATTCGTATCTTCAGATTTGAATCTAACATTCGAACGAACAGATTCAAATGTATTCTATTCGAATCGGAGTTTGTAGCATTTGGATTCTAAACATTTGAATCGAATCAAATGTTTGGATATTCGATTCAAGTCGAATTCAAATGGAAAAACAACGTTCGCACGGACCACAAATAAGATCTCCTCTTCTGCTTTTCCCAGGCGACCATCTCCTTCTATCAGAGTATGCACATGCAGACGGCCCCGCTGCCGGTCTACTTCCAGACCATGTGTGAAAGCAGCAAGCTCTACGACCCGGGTCAGCAGTACGCCTCCCACGTCAAGCGGCTGCAGAGGGGTGACGAGCCGGAGACGCAGTACGACTTTGAGCCTTACGTATCACAGAACAATTGGTAGGGAGTCGGGCCGGGAAGGTTGCGTCCTGGGTTGGCGGGCCTCTGATCTGGGGGGGGGGCAGGTCTCCTGATTTGATGCTACAACCCTCCATGAAGCCAGCTGGGTGGCCTTGGGCTGGTCACAATTTTCCCCTTAAGAGGAAGAACAGAAGGTTTGTCAGCAGCTTTGAGTCCCCTTAAGGGGAAGAGGTTTGTCAGCGGCTTTGAGTCCCCTAACGGGAGAGAACAGAAGATCTGTCAGCAGCTTTGAGTCCCCTTAAATGGGTGAGAAAAGTGGGGTAGAAAAGCCAACTCTCCTCCTCCTCCACAAAGCCAGCTGGGTGGCCTTGGGCTAGTCAGAGTTCTCTTTCTGAGTCCCACCTACATCACAGGGTGTCTGTTGTGGGGGGAACAGAAGGTTTATTAGCTGCTTTGAATCCCCTTACGGGTGAGAGCAGAACGTTTGTCAGCAGCTTTGAATTCTCTTAAGGGTATAAGAGCCAACTCTTCTTCTTCCTCCACAAAGCCACCTGAGTGGCCTTGGGCTAGTCACAGCTCTCTTTCTGTGTTCTCACAGCCCCACCTACCTCACAGGGTGTCTGTTGTGGGGAGAAGAAGAGAAGTTTTGCCAGCAGCTTGGAGTCCCCTTAAGGGAGAGAACAGAAGGATTGTCAGCAGCTTTGAGTCCCATTAAGGATGAGGAAAGAGGGGTATAAAAGCCAACCTGTGATCAGTCCCACCTGTGTCCCCACAGGTCACTGCTGACCCGGGCGCGGAAGGGTAGCTTCACCGCCGGCGATTTCACGACCGGAAGCGTCTCGGAGGGATGTGGCAAAGAGGAAGGGGCTTCAGAAGGCGAGAGCCCCACCCTGAGAGACACACAGAGGCGGCCAGGATCCGGCCTTGAGCAGAGAGGTGAGGAAGCCACGACCCTCCCAGGTCCAACTCTGGATTTCCTGGCCTCTTTACTGACGGAGATGGTGCCCGTCCCACGCTCTGGCCTCAAACCGGGCGGCCCGAATGGTCAGTGTGGGGGGTCACCCATTCCGTCCCCCCTTGAGGAAGAGATGGAGAGTCCTTCTGATGGGGAGGAGAAGGAATCCAGGGCAAACTAAATCTGCTAATAGAGGGTGGCAGGTTGGAAGGGGTTTCAATAATGAAAAACATCAAACACGCTTTTCTTCACTATCCGAACCCCTTAAGGGTTCCGGTCCAGATTAAAGTCCTTTGGGGGGGGGGGGATTAGGGAACACAGGGTGCCCGGTCTGAAAAAGGTCCACACAGGAGAGGAAAAGAAAATTGGGAACAAAGAGGGAGGGAGGGAGGGAGGGAGGGAGGGAAGGAAGGAAGGAAGGAAGGAAGGAAGGAAGGAAGGAAGGAAGGAAGGAAGGAAGGAAGGAAGGAAGGAAAGAAAGAAAGAAAGAAAGAAAGAAAGAAAGAAAGAAAGAAAGAAAGAAAGAAAGAAAGAGGGAAGGAAGGAAGGAAGGAAGGAAGGAAAGGTTGCAAAGTGAGAAAACAGAAAGAAAGAAAGGAGAGAAGGAAAGTATGCAAAGAGAGGAGAGAGATGGAAAGAAAGAGGGAGGGAGGGAGGCACAGGATGGAGGAAAAAATGAAGAGAGAATAGAATGAATGAAAGGAGCCAAACAAAAACAAGGAAGGTAGGAATGGAGAAAGGGAGGGAGGCACAGAAAGGAAAGGAAGAAGAATGAAAAAAGAAAAATGAATGGAAGGAAGAAAACAAAAACGAGGAAGGAAGGAGGGAAGGAAGGAAGGAAGGAAAGGAAGACAGAAGGGAGGGAAATATGGAGAAAGAAAGAGGGAGGGAGAGAATGGGCGCAGAAGGGAAGAGGGAAAGAATGAAGAGAGAACAAAGGAAGGAAGGAAGGAAGGAAGGAAGGAAGGAAGGAAGGAAGGAAGGAAGGAAGGAAGGAAGGAAGACAAGGTGACCTGAGCGGAGGGCTTCCTTGCTCCTCGCCCATTCGGTGCCCCATTTGTGATGACGTTTTCCCTGCCCAAAGTGTTGCCAACCCGCCGTGTTTCACGCGTCCAGACGAAGCGCCCAGTAACGTAATTTTCCCCTGCCATTGGCTCCTCAGGTGGGCGGGCGCATAAGGTGCACAAGTCATGGCCAACGACCATTGCAGAGACCCAGGACAACTTGGAGCCAGGTGCTGAAACTGCAGGTAGTTGGAACCTCAGCCGGCAACTTTAGCCATAGGTCAGCAACCCTACCGATTAGAGAGGTGGGCGAATATTCAAAACATTTCGACACTCGTAAGTGCAAATTCAAACAAATAGATACGAATTTGCTTAATTCGAATCAAATGTGGGTAAATTAGAATTTTAAAGATTCGAATCAAATTGAACTTCTGGATATTTTATTCACATCAAATCCCGAAAATTGTATTCATGCACATCCCTAGGGCTGGGAAGGATATGAATGCCTTATTTCAGAATCCTTTCTGATATAAACCTCTCTTTAAACAGCAAACTAAAGACAAAACTTTTACAACACAGAGGTACTTATTTAGCCCACAAACTGCAAGTCATCATGAGGATTTAGAATGATGGCATCTAATCACTGCAACAGCATGAGACTCTGAATCATAAGATGCTGAGTCATGAGTTTCTGACTCTTGTGACTCTTTAGTTCCTGACTGACAATTAGAATTCTAAACTGTTTGACAGACACTGGGTGTTTTTCCACTGTCACTAAAAGTACCCATTAAGTACCCATTAATGGGTATGTAATGGCATTTTTGTATCCATTAATGGGTACTTAATGGGTACTTCTAGTGACAGTGGAAAAACACTCAGTGGCAACCCTACAGATAAACTGGCAACTTTTGATCCAGACTCGCTAGCAAGCTCTCTGGCTAAGGGGGTGGTGGTGGGTTGATTTTGTTTGAAAAAGTTTTTAGGGGGAAGCCCTTCTTAAAATACTTAATCCCAGAGTCAAAAGACAGAAGCCAATCAATACACAAATCCCATAATGCACTTCCCCACCCTTTATCCTGAGTTTTATCCTGGAATCTAACTTCAGGGCTGTTTCATCTTAGATGGATTTGCCCAGAGGCTCCAGTCCCCAAATGGGACGATATCCCCCGGAGAAGAATCGGATGGAAATTCGCCGTCGTTTGAGCAAGGTAAGGGTTTCACAAAACACCGGAGGTGATGAGAGGTCTGTTTAAGAACCTAACAGGGCCAGGCCACAGCCCATCTAGTCCATAAGAACCTAAGAGAAGCACTGCTGGATCAGGCCACAGCCCATCCAGTCCATAGGAACCTCGGAGGAGCCCTGCTGGATCTGAGCTCTCAAGGCCCTAGCTGCCTCACAGTGTGTCTGTTGTGGCGTGAAGAACAGAAGCTTTGTAAGCAGCTTCAAGTCATTTTAAGGGGGAGAACAGAAGGTTTGTCAGGAGCTTTGAGTCCCCATGGATGCACCTGTCCTCCGTGAATTGCTTCTTGTAACATCTCCAGCGGAAGATGGCAGTGAAACCTTCACTCTACCTGCAAAAGGGCTGGAGAGGAGAGGCCTCCTGCCTGTCTCTCCAACCTGGGGGCGGTACCTGGGCACCAACATTTGCCACTGATACACCTGAGCACATCATTTAGGACCGAGGCGGTGAGGGAATTCCACCCTCTTGCCAGGTTGTGGAAGAAAAACTTGCTGTTGCGCCTGCAACCTGCAACCGTTTACCTGTGGGAACAGTCCGCACCTGGAAACACCTTTGGTATGTGCTTCCCCCCACCCATGTGTCCATCAGAGGTTAACAGCATAACTCTAACCCAACCCACCCCACCTCCCAGCACATACAGGTCCCTTCCGCCACGTCGGCTTATCCAAAGCGGCTCAGACCCACCGGCTAAGGAAACTGCGAACGCCGTCAAAGTGCCGGGAATGCAACAGCTACGTCTATTTCCAGGGCGCGGAATGCGAAGAGGTAAGGAAGGCAGGAAAGATCCCGGAAAGCTATGATTTGGTACCCATAATCCACTTGTGCCGGTGTTTATTATGCGGTTGTTACAACAACCCTGCAAGGACTCAGACCCAGCCAAGGGTTGGGTCTGAGACTGAGCCTCCAGCCAAGGGTTCTAACCACTACACGACTCTTTCCTTACCTTGTTTCCCCCTCCCTTCTTTCTTCCTGCACAAAAAGAATTCTGTGAGTTAGGACGACAGGCCGATAACAATTTCAGATTCAGCCTGGAATCTAGCCACTATGCCACACTTCCTGTCAACCCAGCTGACTTGGCAGTGGCCACATGGAGCTGAGAAGGACTGCAGAGTCCTCCACTGACAGTTCCGATCCCCCCCTCAGCAGCTAAATTTACAGACAGGGCCTTGTCTGTGATGGCCCCACCACCAAGGCTGTGAATAACATCCCCGGTAGGCCAGAAGTCCCAAATCAGCTTCTACGAGAAACAAATAGAATGTTAAAAAAAACACCAAACCTGTCCACCACCACCACCTCCGGGGCTGATGGGAGCTGTAGTCCGAAGCTTTGCAGTCCCCTTGGAGAGAGAGTCCTAAGAGATTTGGGGAGGCAGATGAAAAGGAAGGCCACCTCTCCCCCTCTTTTGTGCTCCCTAACAATTCTCTGCCTGCATCAGCTGGGCAGTTTTGCGGATCTGGTACTGGTCAATCTCTCTCTCTTCTCCCTCCCCCACCCCCCAGTGTTACTTAGCCTGCCACAAAAAATGCCTAGAGACGCTGGCCATTCAGTGCGGGCACAAGAAACTGCAAGGAAAGCTGCAGCTCTTTGGGCAGGATTTCCGGCAGGCAGCCCGCACCAGCCCGGACAGCGTCCCCTTCATCGTGAAGAAATGCATCTGTGAGATCGAGAGGCGTGCGGTGAAAACAAAGGTAAGCATAGGGCACTCCCCCAAAGGTGCCATCCCCGGGTTCTAAGGGTAGGACTATGGAAGGGGCCCTAGCAGAGTGGGAGGCCAGCTGTCTGGAGAGCAGAGGGTCATTGGGTCCGATTCCCCAGTAAAGGGTCACTGGTTATGATTCCCCAGCCTCTTCCTGGAAGTAGGGAATGGCAAACCACCTCTGTATCCCTGCCAAGAAAACTGCATAAAGGTACCCATGAAGTCTGGGAGGGTCTATACCTCAGTGGTGAAAGCAAGCAGCCTGGAATACAGAGGGTCCCCAGTTTGATCCTCAGCCACTGCCCAGGAGGAGGCAAAGGCAAACCAGCTCTGTATCCCTGCCAAGAAAACTGCATAAAGGTGCGCATGAAGTCTATACTTCAGTGGCAAAAGCAAACTGTCTTGAGCGCAGAGGGTCACCAGTTCGACCCCCAGCCACTTCCCAGGAAGGGGCGATGGCAAACCACTTCTGTATCCCTGCCAAGAAAGCTGCAGGGAGGTGCCCATGGAGTCTGGGAGGGGCTGTACCTCAGCGAAAGAACAAATTGCCTTGAAAGCAGAGGGTGGTGTCCATGGAACAGCTGTGGTCCAGTTTTAAGGAAAGCAGTTTGGGAAAACGGAGGGTTCCCCTTCCCTGCAGGGCATCTACCGAGTCAACGGAGTGAAAACCAGGGTGGAGAAGCTGTGCCAAGCCTTTGAGAACGGCAAAGAGCTCGTTGAACTGTCGCAGGCCTCTCCGCATGACATCAGCAACGTCCTGAAACTCTACCTACGGCAGGTGAGGTTCTGAGAAGGCAACCCTCTTTAGGACCCCACAAATCCAGCTCGCGGCTACATGGTGAGGGAATTGGTTCAGAAAAGCTATACAGTCCCGTGCTCCGTCCTTCCTGTTCTTTTGGTGCTGATCCACTCACTAATCCTTCTCAAAAGTGGTTGGTCAACAGATGACCTTTCAAAAGGACAGCATTTGGATTAAGGCAACAAAAGGTCAGCCATGATAGAAAGAATAGAAGATGAATACCTAATACTAACACAGACACGGCTATATCCTAAATATATCACATTAGCCAATAAAATGCCCACAAACATAGGTCTTTCTAGAAAGTGAGTAAGTAAGCGGTTGTCAGATCAGATGTTGTGCGAGAGGGTGCAGAACAATCCCTTTCATCGTTTTGGTTCCGGGCTCCTGTCTTCCTCACTTCGCTACACGTTCCATTCCGCGTTAGGTTTCACATTTGTCTCTTTTCGAGGGACGCATGCTTCATATCGTCGCCTTCTTTAGCTTCCAGAACCAATCATGCCCTTCCGCATGTACAACAGCCTGATGGGGCTGGCGAAAGACAGCCTGCAGGGCGGGGCCGAAGGGAAGTCTTCGAAGAACATCGTGGAATTGCTGGACAAAGGCGCCGAGACGGAGAAAGTGGTGGTGACATTGGTGACAAAGCTGAAAGAGTTGGTGGATGATCTTCCTCCAGAGAATTTCGCTACCCTGAAATACATCGTGCACCACTTGAGGAGGTGAGGGATAGAGGGTGGAGGGTCAAGCGGTCAGGGTCTGACCGCTGGAATTAAAAGACCGTAGAGCAGGGATGTGCATGAATATTTGCATACGAATCGAATCTGGAACAGATCCAGAGTGAATTCAACATGGTTCGATATTGGCATCTAAAGGGAAATTCAGATATTTTTGTATCCTCTCTGGTTTACCTTAGGGTATAGGGCAGGATAGAGATGATGGATGGATGGATAGATGGGTGGGTGGGTGGGTGGGTGGGTGGTGTTGCTGGGTTGGGGTTGGTTGGTTGGTTGGTTGGTTGGTTGGTTGGTTGGTTGGTTGGTTGGTTGGTTGGTTGGTTGGTTGGTTGGATGGATGGATGGATGGATGGATGGATGGATGGATGGATGGATGGATGGAGGCTACGGGACTCACCCTCTTGCCTTTTTCAGAATCATCGAAGTGGAGCAAGATAACAAGATGACCTCCGGCAACCTTGGCATCGTCTTTGGTCCGACCCTGATGAGGCCCCGGCCCACGCAGGCCACCATCTCCCTCTCCTCGCTGGTTGACTACCCTCACCAGGCCCGGATCGTGGAGGCCTTGATCATCTTCTACCCGACCCTCTTTGAGAGCGACAGTAGGCCACCGGACGTGGTGGGAGAAGCAACCCAAGAAGACGGCAACCCCTCAGAGGACCAGGTATGAGAACCCTTTGGAGCAGGATGCGGTTGGTTGAGGAGGAACCTTCAATGGAGGGCTTTGGAGATCTAGTGTTGCCGACTGGCACGACTGTCTTTTCCCCGGGCAGGAGGACACGCGCCTGGGAACCCATGATGGAGTCGCATACCTTGGAGCAACGGAGGAGCAAGGGGAAGCGGCACTTCAGGAAGACCTCTACAGTGGTGAGATGGAACCTGATGGTGATAGTGTCTACCAATGGTGGCCGTCATACTTCAGAACACTCATCCGTTCTGAGGCCCTCCTTTCCCAAGCTGTTTCAATTCAGGGAAGGCTGCCAGGAGAAGCTAACCCTAACCCTGATGGCATGAGGAGTTGCTCTGCCCCTGAAGTCCAGCTGCTGGGACGCTGGGAGCAGAAGAAGCTGTGTGATCATGGTGGGCTTCCATGGGAAGCTGGCTGGACCCTGGGCTGGAATAGATGGCTCGTGAGTCTGATCCAGTGGGGCCATTTCTTGTAGCAAGGAGACCAGGAGCAGGGCAAGCTGAGGTCTCCATGTGCTGCTGGTGGGGTTCCATGGGCATCTGTCGCTGGTGGACTTCCATGGGCAGCTGGCTGTTGAACTGAATGTTTGGATATTCTATTAGACTCAAATCTGAATGCCATAAGTCTACCGTTAATCTGGATTTAAGGGCGCAAAGACCCCGTTGAATCCTGATTTCACCGGCGCTCATGTTCAGAACGGGGTCCATAAGGGGTCCTGTGTGTGGACAGACAGGCCCCTTATTGTATTTAAGCCTGGGATGGATTTCCCTTACGAGTGAAACTCCCTTTCCCCACACCTGCAGGTTCGCACGCTCGTTTTATCGATTCGGATTCCGAGCCGGAAGACGGGCCCGCCGGGGAAGCGGAGCAGCCAGGTGCCACGTTGCAAGGCAGCGAGAGCAGCGGGGACGAAGAGAACCCGCTCACGGACGAGGGCAGCGAGGAAGGCACCCTGAGCCGTTCCGGAAGCGTCGGCCAGACGGATGCCGAAAACGTACCCACGCCGCAGCGCTGCCCGGCCCAGGCGGAAGACGGCCGCAAAGAGGGAGAGAAGAGCGCCGTTTCTGGGGAGGAAGGCGACGGGGATGGAAAAGCGGACGGATCCCCCTTGGACTAGGACCCCAAAGGGTCATAGAATGATAAGAGTTGGAAGGGACCCCTATGGTCATCAAGCCCAACCCCCGGGGTCACCAGAATCCAGCAGCACCCTTCATCTGCCTTACCCACGACAACAGGGGTTTCATCAATGAACACAAAGCTATATTTTGTGGTAGCAAAGCTGTTATACATCCACGGTTCCCCTAGACTGGAATAATGTATAAAAATACATTTTTTTTGTGTGTGTGTTTTTTAAACTGCTCACCCCATGGATTCAAATTGGACACGCTGCTGTTAAGGTCAACATTCGGACTACGGCCAGAACTTTTCCTTTGGGCAAAAAGTGACCCAACAATCCGGCATTGTAGCCTGTTTTTAAAGTATTATCCACACAGAAAGTCGCAAGATATGATCCAGCTTATATATCCGCGGAAATATGAGCTCCTATCTGGGAATACTAGGTATGATTCCGCACTCCTCCACAAAGCCAGCTGGGTGGCCTTGGGCTAGTCTCGGCTCTCTTTCTGAGCTCTCGTGGCCCCACCTATCTCACAGGGGTGTCTGTTGTGGGGAGAAGAACAGAAGCTTCATCAGCAGCATTGAGGCCCCTTAAGGATGAGGACAGGTGGTTTGTCAGCAGCTTTGAGCCGCCTAAAAGCAGGGTAGAAAAGCCAACTCTTCTTCCTCCTCCACAAAACCAGCTGGGCGACCTTGGGCTAGCCACAGCTCTCTTCTGAGTTCTCACAGCCCCACCTACCTCACAGGGTGTCTGTTGTGGGGAGAAAGATATAAGCTTTGTCAGCAGCTTTGAATCCCCTTAAAGATGACAGGTTTGTCAGCAGCTTTGAGCCCCCTTAAAGATGACAGGTTTGTCAGCAGCTTTGAGCCCCCTTAAAGATGACAGGTTTGTCAGCAGCTTTGAGTCCCCTTAAGGATTAGGACAGGAGGTTTGTCAGCGGCTTTGAGCCCCCTTAAATGGGTGAGTAAAGCAGGGTAGAAAAGCCAACTCTTCTTCTTCTCTTAGGTAAAAAAGTCTCAGACGGTACCATAGACATAGGTTGTTTGTTCTGTGTTTGAGAAGGGTGAATGGGAGAGAGAGAAAGGAAGGCAGGGGGTGAAATCTGGGTGGCTGTTTTTTATTATTTATATATAAATATATATGGTGTGTACCCTCTGCTGTGTGTCTAGACACTCACGCGTGCCAGGAGGCACGCAGCTTCAGTTCCAAGCTGTTGTATACCTGATCCTGCATTCACAATTTTTGTTAACGACTATGTGGAAATAAAACAAGTCCGCCTTCTGCTTGTCTTTTGTCTCTCCTTGCTGCAATCTACACGTGCCGGAACACAGTTCAGTGCACATTCAGCAGTGTTATGTGATCCAAACGATAGCATGGAAAGACCCAGAAGATTGGGGTTCAGATCCCACACTAAATCCCACCAGGATTGTGATGAGGGTAAAACGGAAGGGGAAGGAAACATAAGAACACAAGAAGAGCCCTGCTGGATCAGGCCACAGCCCACCTAGTCCAGCATCCCGTCTCACCCAGGGGCCACCAATGGCTTCTGGACATCTCAAGCAGGAGGCAAGGGAAAGACCTTCACACGCTCTTGACTCCCTGCAAATGGCCTTCCGAGGCCTCCTGCCTGTCTCTCCAAGAGTAGTTGGAGATGGAGAGAACTGTTGGTACTTGGGCATCCTTTCTAGTAGCCATTGGTACACCTGTCCTCCAGGAATGAAGAGGAGCCCTGCTGGATCAGGCCACAGCCCATCTAGTCCATAAGAACCTAGGAGGAGCCCTGCAGGATCAGGCCACAGCCCATCCAGTCCATGAGAACCTCAAAGGAGCCCTGCTGGATGAGGCCACAGCCCATCTAGTCCATAAGAACCCAAGAGGAGCCCTGCGGGATCAGGCCACAGCCCGTCCAGTCCATAAGAACCTAAGAGGAGCCCTGCTGGATCAGGCCACAGCCCATCTAGTCCATAAGAACCTAAGAGGAGCCCTGCTGGATCAGGCCACAGCCCATCTAGTCCATAAGAACCTAAGAGGAGCCCTGCTGGATCAGGCCACAGCCCATCTAGTCCATAAGAACCTAAGAGGAGCCCTGCTGGATCAGGCCACAGCCCATCTGGTCCATAAGAACCTCAGAGGAGCCCTGCTGGATCAGGCCACAGCCCATCTGGTCCATAAGAACCTCAGAGGAGCCCTGCTGGATCAGGCCACAGCCCATCTAGTCCATAAGAACCTCAGAGGAGCCCTGCTGGATCAGGCCACAGCCCATCTAGTTCATAAGAACCTAAGAGGAGCCCTACTGGATCAGGCCACAGCCCATCTAGTCCATAAGAACCTCAGAGGAGCCCTGCTGGATCAGGCCACAGCCCATCTAGTCCATAAGAACCTAAGAGGAGCACTACTGGATCAGGCCACAGCCCATCTAGTTCATAAGAACCTCAGAGGAGCCCTGCTGGATCAGGCCGCAGCCCATCCAGTCCAGCATCCCATCTCACACAGTGGCCCACCCGTTGCTTCTGGGCATCCCAAGGAGAAGACAAGGGCAAACGTTTAGCTGCTCTCAAACCTCAGCCAATGGCCTCCTTCCCGCACACCACCATGTCTGTTTTCGGCAATGTACCAGGCAACCAACGTTCCCTTCAGAGAGTAGTAAAAAACCCTTCTAGATATTTTATTCGGATCTACAAGTAGAGCAGGCCGGCAAAGACATTGTCCACCCAGCAAGGGGAGAGAATCTCATAAGACATATACACGCCCATGTATCCCAAATCAGACTCCAGCTCTTGGCAGCCAGAAATGGAAGGTTTCACTGGAAAGACTGGAAGTGCTTTCAGTCTGGACAGCTGTACCCGAAAAACAAGTCAGTGTGTGTGTGTGTTTTCATTAAAGAACAGATCAACAAAACGTTTGTTACTGAAGGTTTCCAGCATCAGTTCCGCCTTCGGTCATGAGGACTAGAATCTTGAGACGTTCACAGCATCAACTCTGCATCTTCCGGTCTTGGCTTTCCCAAACGAACAATCCAAAGCCCAGAGGGACAAAAGGGAAGTTGTTTCAGGTTCATCCACAGGTTGTCCGCAAGCAAATGTGAAACCCAGAGCCCAGGACCTGGCAGGTGATACAAAGGTGAGGTGAACAAGGGGAGAACGAAAGAGAAGCCCTCAAACATCTGAAGCCCAACTTTCTTACGAGCCTGGAAGAGCCCTCAGAACACCTAGAGAGGTCCTTCTGCAAACCCTAATAAAATACAGAAGCAGGGCCTTTTCGGTGGTAGCACCTTGCCTATAGAATGGCTTCTGTTTAGGGGTGCAAACGAATGCAATTTGGGGGGATTCGATTCGAATATCTGAAAATTCTATTCGGTCCGAATCTTTTTAAACAGTTTAATTGCCTGTTTAATAAAACCGTTCTTTTAATTTTAATGAGAATTAATTAATCAAATAAATCGGATACGGTCCCGTACCTTATCTAATGGCAGCTGGCTATTGAACCAGTCTGTAAGTGATGTAGCGACCGGCTGTCTCGCTAGGACGGATGATTTTGACCACCTGGGGACACAGAAACACACAATGTGAGCAAGATCACAATGGAAGTGAAAAGTATACAGAATTCCAAGGGGAGAAGAGAGTTAAATAGGGGCATAAAAGCATTTATGAGCAGAAGACAAAGGCGAAAACTTCACCTGCCCTTCCATCCCTGCAAAAGGCTGTTAGAGGCATCCTGCCCATCTCTCCAGCCTGGAAGTGGTACCCGGGCAACCCTTCTATTAGCTATTGGCATTTGCAGGGATTCAAGAACAGCAGAAGGCTTCGCCTCTGTCTTCTTGCTTGAGATGCCCAGAAGCAATGAACGGGCCACTGTGTAAGATGGGATGCTGGATTAGATGGGCTGTGGCCTCACCCAGCAGGGCTCCTCTTTGGTTCTTATGGACTAGATGGGCTGTGGCCTGATCCAGCAAGGGTGCTCTTAGGTTCATCTCATAGAATCATAGAGTTGGAAGGGACCTCTGGGGTCATCTAGTCCAACCCCTGCTCAATGCAGGATTTCCTAAACCATCCTAGACAGATGTAGGTCCAGCCTCTGCTTGAAGACCTTTAGTATCATAGAATCCTAGAGTTGGAAGGGACCTCTGGGGTCATCTAGTCCAGCCCCCTGCTCAATGCAGGATTCCCTAAACCATCCCAGACAGAAGTGGGTCCAGCCTCCGCTTGAAGACCTCCAGCGAAGGAGAACCCACCACCTCCCATGGCAACCTATTCCACGGACTGATCACCCTAACTGTCAGGAGGTTTTTCCTAATATCTAATCTGTATTGACTCCCGTAAAGTTCCATCCCGTTGTTTCTAGTCCCCCCATCTTGTGCCAGTGAGAACAGGGACGATCCCTCTGCACTGTGATGGCCCTTCAGAGACATGAAGACCACCATCATGTCTCCTCTCAGTCTTCTCTTCTGCAGGCTGAACATTCCTAGATCCTTCAACCTTTCCTCGTAGGACGTGGTCTCCAGACCACTCGCCATTTTGGTAGCCCTCCTTTGGACTTGCTCTGGCTTGTCGATGTCCTTTTGGAATTGGGGTGCCCAGAACTGGACACAGGGCCTCTAGATGAGATCTGACTGAGGTCAAGAGACTCTAGACTCCTCCTGATTCATCCTAGGATGGTGTTTGCCTTTTTTGCAGCCTCTGGGGCCTGAAGGCCTTATCTTCTAGGAATCCCATCCCAGACTCGGGTTTCAGCGAATACCAGAAATATAGGACAGACAACCCTAAAAGTACCTACACCAATCCCATACAAACACATATTGTACTAGCTGCTGTCTTGTTCCAAACTCCCATAATCCTCCTGGCAAAAGTGCCACGTTGCCTTCAGAGCCCCGACACAACAGGTGTTCAGATGGCAACAGGAATGGCCACCTTCTTCCTTACCTGTCCTCGCTTGATTCCGAAGTATCGTGCGACTGGATCACCAGCCTGTATTCTGGGGAGCTGGTTCTCCCTCAGTTTACTGAACAAAACCGTCAAGGAAGCG
The DNA here is from genome assembly GCA_023333525.1 of Aspidoscelis tigris stejnegeri. Classification (NCBI taxonomy): domain Eukaryota; kingdom Metazoa; phylum Chordata; class Lepidosauria; order Squamata; family Teiidae; genus Aspidoscelis; species Aspidoscelis tigris. The sequence goes on along the minus strand of JALMGA010000014.1, from coordinate 16,097,179 downwards.
CTGATTCACCTCTTTCAGGGAGAAGGAAGACAAACAAATTCCTTTTTGCTATCACCCAACCCCAGAACCAGGGGGCATCTATGAAGCTGATGGGCAGGAGAGTCAGATCAGAGAAGGGGAAGGATTTTTCCACCCAGAGGGTCATCGGTCTATGGAATTGGCTGACAGAAGAGGTGGTGACAGAAACCAGCCTAGATGGCTTTAAGGAAGGGTTGGAGAAATATATGGACGACAGATGTGTCAGTGGCTACAAGAATGGACGCCAAAGTCCATCTTCCAGGCTGGGGGGACAAGCAGGAGGCCTCTAAGGCCATTTGCTGGGATTGGAGAGCAGAAGGTTTGCCCTTCTGTCTGCTTCAGATGCCCATGGGCACCTGGTGGCCACTGTGTGGGACAGGATGCTGGACTAGATGGGCTGTGGCCTGATCCAGCAGGGCTCCTCTCAGGTTCTTATGGACGAGATGGGCTGTGGCCTGATCCAGCAGGGCTCCTCAGAGGTTCTTATGGACTGGATGGGCTGTGGCCATTTTAAATTGAATTTTTAAATTCAATCTTAAACTTGTTTTAAAATTCAGTCCCAGGCATGCTTCTAAATCCAGCTGTAAACTTCTTTGTAAATTCAGTCCTAGGCAAGTTGATTCAAAATTTGAATCTTCATTTATTTAAGGATCTATATCCTCCCCTTCACCAAAGGCCCACAAAAATGATACAAACAAAACCCATCTTTTGTATGGTCAAACAGGACCTTAGGGGGCTTGAGGCCCGTGGAGAGCAAGACATCTGTTTCAGATGACTGGTCCAAACTATAAAGCGTTCCCTACCAGGGAAATTGAACTGAAAAGGATACTATCTGGCCAGCAATTCCGTGACCTCTTCCTTCGTCATAACAACATGCTCAGGAACCAGCTGCAAAAGCAGAAAAACACCAAAAAGGAAAGGTAATCAATAGCTGATCCAGCAGGGCTCCTCTGAGGTTCTAATGGACAGGGTGGGCTGCGGCCTGATCCAGCAGGGCTCCTCTTAGGTTCCTATGGACTAGCGGGGCTGTGGCCTGATGCTGCAGGGCTCCTCTTAGGTTCTTATGGACTGGATGGGCTGTGGCCTGGTCCACCAGGGCTCCTCTGAGGTTCTTATGGACTGGATGGGCTGTGGCCTGGTCCACCAGGGCTCCTCTGAGGTTCTTATGGACTGGAGGGGCTGTGGCCTGATCCAGCAGGGCTCCTCTTAGGTTCTTATGGACTAGAGGGGCTGTGGCCTGGTCCACCAGGGCTCCTCTTAGGTTTCTATGGACTGGATGGGGTGTTGCCTGATCCAGCAGGGCTCCTCTGATGTTCTTACATTCACCTATTCCTCTCATTTTCCCGTTCACAACTATCCATGCAGGCAGAGAAAGCTCAGGTCTTATCATCAATTTCTCCTTCCTTTCCATTCTCACCTCATGTTCCGTGATGTTGATCAGCAGTTCCTGTTGCAGGAATTGTTCGAGGATATACTTTGGGGCCATGTCCACCAGAGACTGGGAAGCAAAAGGAGTAGAGGGAAAAATAAAAGACATTAACTCAGAAACCAGCCTGGATGGCTTTAAGGAAGGGTTAGATAAATGTATGGATGGCAGATGTATCAATGTCTACTACAATGGATGCCTAAGTCCATCTTTCAGGCTGGGGAAACAAGCAGGATGCCTCTAAGGCCATTGGCTGGGATTGGAGAACAGGAGAAGGTTTGCCTTGTCTCTGCTTGAGATGCCCATGGGCAATTGGTGGGCCCAATGTGTGGGAGAGGATGCTGGACTAGATGGGCTGTGGCCCGATCCAGCAGGGCTCCTCTGTGGTTCTTGTGGACTAGATGGGCTGTGGCCTGATCCAGCAGGGCTCCTCTGAGGTTCTTATGGACTGGATGGGCTGTGGCCTGATCCAGCAGGGCTCCTCTGAGGTTCTTATGGACTAGATGGGCTGTGGCCTGATCCAGCAAGGCTCCTCTGAGGTTCTTATGGACTAGATGGGCTGTGGCCTGATCCAGCAGGGCTCCTCTGAGGTTCTTATGGACTGGATGGGCTGTGGCCTGATCCAGCAGGGCTCTCTGAGGTTCTCATGGACTGGATGAGCTGTGGACTGATACAGCAGGGCTCCTCTGAGGTTCTTATGGACTGGATGGGCTGTGGCCTGATGCAGCAGGGCTCCTCTGAGCTTCTTATGGACTGGATGGGCCGTGGCCTCATCCAGCAGGGCTCCTCTGAGCTTCTTATGGACTGGATGGGCTGTGGCCTGATCCAGCAGGGCTCCCCTTAGGTTCTTATGTTCAGCAAGCTAGACCACCACGCCAAGGGGATGGGGGGTGACAAGGGAAAGTGAGCCTTCCAAAAGCAGCTTCCGACAATATCCCTCACCCTATGAGACTCTTAAATTTGCTTATATTTTGGTATTTATATTCCACCCAAAACCTGGTAAGTCCCAGGGCAAATGGCTACAGTAAAAAGATAAACATTTATAACAGTTAAACAAGAGACCTTTAGGTATGGGGTGGGATAGAAATGTCAATAATAAATAAAATAAATAAACAAATAAGATTAAGATACATTCTAAAATTCAGCCCGCCTTTCACATCCAGCTGCTGGAAGGACTATAAGGAAGGTAATAACTGAGGGTTATATTTTAACACCGAGCCAAAAATCCCTACAGTGTTGCTGCCCCCCAAACCCCTACCGGGAGGATGTTCCAAAGTCGAGGGGGCCACCACCAGAAAGGTATTCTCCTGTGCCATAAACCCTCACACGTGTGAGTGGAGCAAAAGGACAAGGCAGCCCTGTCTTTGCAAGGACAGGCTGGGTACCTGCTTGGCTGAGGGCGTCATGCCCTGCTGGACCACTATCAGTGCCCGGGTGATGTTTTCCTCCTGCATACGCTGGCAGTACATCTTGATGGTCTTGATGCCAACCTTTGGCTCCTCTGATGAGAAAGATGGAAACGGTTAAGGTGAGGGATTACAGGTAAGGACAGACCAGCTGGGCTGTGGCCTGATCCAGCAGGGCTCCCCTGAGGTTCTTATGGACTGGATGGGCTGTGGCCTGATCCAGCGGGGCTCCTCTGAGGTTCCGATGGACTAGATGGGCTGTGGCCTGATCCACCAGGGCTCCTCTGAGGTTCTTATGGACTAGATGGGCTGTGGCCTGATCCAGCAGGGCTCCTCTGAGGTTCTTATGGACTGGATGGGCTGTGGCCTGATCCAGCAGGGCTCCTCTGAGGTTCTTATGGACTAGATGAGGCTGTGGCCTGATCCAGCAGGGCTTCTCTTAGGTTCTCATGGACTGGATGGGCTGTGGCCTGATCCAGCAGGGCTCCTCTTAGGTTCCTATGGACTGGATGGGCTGTGGCCTGATCCAGCAGGGCTCCCTTAGGTTCTTATGGACTGGATGGGCTGTGGCCTGATCCAGCAGGGCTCCTCTTAGGTTCTTATGGACTGGATGGGCTGTGGCCTGATCCAGCAGGGCTCCTCTGAGGTTCTTGTGGACTGGATGGGCTGCGGCCTGATCCAGCAGGGCTCCTCTTAGGTTCTTATAGACTGGATGGGCTGTGGCCTGATCCAGCAGGGCTCCTCTGAGGTTCTTATGGACTAGATGGGCTATGGCCTGATCCAGCAGGGCTCCTCTTAGGTTCTTATAGACTGGATGGGCTGTGGCCTGATCCAGCAGGGCTCCTCTGAGGTTCTTATGGACTAGATGGGCTATGGCCTGATCCAGCAGGGCTCCTCTTAGGTTCTTATAGACTGGATGGGCTGTGGCCTGATCCAGCAGGGCTCCTCTTAGGTTCTTATGGACTGGATGGGCTGTGGCCTGATCCAGCAGGGCTCCTCTGAGGTTCTTATGGACTGGATGGGCTGTGGCCTGATCCAGCAGGGCTCCTCTTAGGTTCTTATGGACTGGATGGGCTGTGGCCTGATCCAGCAGGGCTCCTCTGAGGTTCTTATGGACTGGATGGGCTGTGGCCTGATCCAACAGGGCTCATCTTAGGTTCTTATGGACTGGATGGGCTGTGGCCTGATCCAGCAGGGCTCCCCTGAGGTTCTTATGGACTGGATGGGCTGTGGCCTGATCCAGCAGGGCTCCTCTGAGGTTCTTATGGACTGGATGGGCTGTGGCCTGATCCAGCAGGGCTCCCCTGAGGTTCTTATGGACTGGATGGGCTGTGGCCTGATCCAGCAGGGCTCCTCTGAGGTTCTTATGGACTGGATGGGCTGTGGCCTGATCCAGCAGGGCTCCCCTGAGGTTCTTATGGACCGGATGGGCTGTGGCCTGATCCAGCAGGGCTCCTCTGAGGTTCTTATGGGCTGGATGGGCTGTGGCCTGATCCAGCAGGGCTCCTCTTATGCAACAGAAGAAGGGGGAAAGAGCATGAAGAGAGAGATGCAGTGAGAGAGACTTGATCAACTTGAGCCTCACCTGGGAAAAACACAAACATCTGATCCGTTGGGTCGTCATTGTGGGCGACCAACACAGTGAGGTCGGTCCGCCGAGGCCGCCCTTCACTGGGCTTGTCCCCAAACTGAGCTTTGAACTCCTCCAAGGTCTGATCCAACTCATCCTGAGTGACCAGGTAACCTCGATCATGACAAAGCTAGAAAATAATTATCAAACAAGAGAGAGAAAGAAAAAAATACACACATTGAAGCATATATTTGTCTGTTTCTGGGGTTCACAAAGGAAAAAGCAGTATTCAAAACCAAATTGCCAACCCACCAAAACTCTGAAGCCCAGGAAGTGAAAAGATAGATCTCTCTGCTACCCAGACAGCAAAGTGTAAGCTAAGTAAAATATCTTGATTGGGAAAAAAGAAAGATCCTCCTTTTCCCTGCTTGTAACTAGTTGAGTGATAAACAAAATGTTCATTCCATTGCTACATTTTGGTTTCCTGTTTTCATTTGGTTTCCTGCTCTGTTAAAACAAGTGAATTGTGTCACCTTTGCTACAAACGTACAAGTTAAAACACTGAGCTAAAAACAGCAACTTATACGAAACAAGCTAGCAGGAACCCTGCGTGGAAAAAAAATATATTGTATGGTTTACCAAACAACGCCCAAGGACTGAGGCAGCCTGCCATCTGCCACACAAGGAGATCAAAACTCAAGCAGCCCTGACAGGCAGGAACCAGGGTCAACTCTATCTATCTATCTATCTATCTATCTATCTATCTATCTATCTATCTATCTATCTGTCTGTCTGTCTGTCTGTCTGTCTGTCTGTCTGTCTGTCTACAGTTCTGTCCCTTCCCTACACTCCAAGGTCTCTGCAGTAACACCAATATTAAAAAATGCAGAAACTGAGGCCCCTCACGGTCTAATTCACCACTTTTTCCAGTCTCCATTTCCTTCCCCAGCTCTCTCCTCTCCCCTCCCCCTAATTCTCCCCTCTGCTCTCCCTCTAATTACTCCTCCCATCTTACTTCTCCTCCGGTTAATTCCCCTCCTCCAGCCTCCCCCCTCCCCAAATTCCCCCCTCCCCCCAAATTCCCCCTCCTTCAGCTTCTCCCCCTCCCCAATACCCTTCTTCAGCCTCTCCCCCTCCCCAATTCCCCCCTCCCTCCCCAATTCCCCCTCCTTCAGCCCCTCCCCTTCCCCAATACCCTCCTCCTGCCTCCCCCTCCCCAAATTCCCCCCTCCCCCCAAATTCCCCCTCCTTCAGCTTCTCCCCCTCCCCAATACCCTTCTTCAGCCTCTCCCCCTCCCTCCCCAATTCCCCCCTCCCTCCCCAATTCCCCCTCCTTCAGCCCCTCCCCTTCCCCAATACCCTCCTCCTGCCTCCCCCTCCCCAAATTCCCCCCTCCCCCCAAATTCCCCCTCCTTCAGCTTCTCCCCCTCCCCAATACCCTTCTTCAGCCTCTCCCCCTCCCCAATTCCCCCCTCCCTCCCCAATTCCCCCTCCTTCAGCCCCTCCCCTTCCCCAATACCCTCCTCCTGCCTCCCCCTCCCCAAATTCCCCCCTCCCCCCAAATTCCCCCTCCTTCAGCTTCTCCCCCTCCCCAATACCCTTCTTCAGCCTCTCCCCCTCCCCAATTCCCCCCTCCCTCCCCAATTCCCCCTCCTTCAGCCCCTCCCCTTCCCCAATACCCTCCTCCTGCCTCCCCCTCCCCAAATTCCCCCTTCTCCCCCTATTTCCCTCCCCCCCTCCCCCATACTCCCTGCCCCCCTTCCCTCGCACGCCAAAACAACCCTGCCAGGTAGGCCACTGAATAACTTCCCCTCCCCTCCCCGCTCTCCCCTCCTCACCTGCATGATGGTCTTCCGGATCTTCCACAGCCGGTAAGTCTCCTCTTCGTCGTCCATGTTGCTCGCAGCTTCTGCTGGCCTGAGACGCCGAAGGGACGCACTGCGCAGGCGCAGGCGCGGCGCTTTCAACGCGGCCGGTCGCGCAACACACGCGTCACCGCCAGCCGCCCAACCCGGGGCGCGGCAGGGCGCACGCGCAGCACCGAGAGCGGCGTGGGTCGGGCGACTGCCTCCGCAAGGGATCGTGGGAGCTGTAGTCTTAAAGGAAACTTACTCACCCATTGGTCTCTAAGCGAAGTTTCGGGACGACTAAGTCATCCGCGCCTGCAACATATCTTCGGAATATTCTTTACATTCTTAAATAAAATGAAATAAAATATATTCCCAGGGAGCATGGAGATTGTGATCACAGAGGAAAGGAAAACCCCACATTTCTTGCAAAGGCTGAGCAGAGCTTTGGTGTGCATGGATTATGAGGGCACAAACTCTGGACCCCCACCATGCCCTGGCATGGGGCAGACTGAGCTGGGACCCCAGGACCATAGGCTGCCCCATAAACACTTTGGAAGTGGAAACAGGGCATGCATTTTTGCAAACAGAGCATGCCTTTTTGGAAGCAGGGCATGCATTTCTGCAAACTGCATTTTTGCAAACAGAGTGTGCCTTTTTAAGCAGGGCACATTTCTGCAAACAGTGCATGCCTTTTTGCAAACTGCATGCATTTTTTTGGAAGCAGGGCATGCATTTCTGCACCCACGCCTCTACCCACATTTACACCACGTGTACAGAACCCATGCTTCTTGTTATGATCATTCTCGTCATCATTATTGTATTATCATTAAAGGAAAATAATTCAGGGTAATGCCAACTCCCCAAAGGATGCCAGTCTCGCCAATGGTGCTTTCATGGCCATGCTGAGACTCTGCTGCTGCTGCTGCTGCTGCTGCTGCTGCTGCTTGAGATACCCAGAAGCAACTGGTGGGCCACGCCAGACATCACAATCGTGGAGAAAGGCAAAGTGTTTGTGGTTGATATTGCTATTCCAGCTGACAGCAGAACTGATGAAAAACAGTTCGAAAAACTTCCTAGATAGAACTGTAGCGACTCTGGCATCAACCAGCAAAGGTCATCCCAGTGGTTCTGGGCACACTCGGGACAGTGCCGAAAGATCTCAGTGGGCACTTGGAAAGCATTGGCATCCACAAAATATCCATCTGCCAGCTACAGAAAGCCACTTTGCTGGGCTCTGCTCGTATCATTTGCCAATACATCACTCAGTCCTAGGTGCTTGGAAAGGGCCCAACTAATGATAACAATGACCAAACCCAGCATAAATATCTTGTTTGCTGTGTTTTACTGTTGTGTTATGTCATGTCAATAATAATAATAATAATTTATCTTCATGTTCTATCTACTGAACTGGCTATTCCAGATAAATATAACTTCACTAACCCCTAAATTTGACCAAAAAGAGGCCATACAGGTGGGGGCCGGCATCTCAAGATGGGCTGCTGAAAGTTTGGCGCAACGTTCTGCCCAGTCCACGGGCCCACATTGCATGAACTAATCATCAGTTTGCTGTGACAGGCTGCATTGTGGTCAGCTCTTTATAAAAGATTACGAAGGCTAAATGTGATTAGAACATAACAAATCTTGACCACATCAAAAGGGTTATTTTAAAGAAGGTTCGTCTTTTCTTGGACAAACAGGAGAAACGACACAGCGTTGCAAATTTTCCTACCAAAGCCTCGTTAGTATTACTCGATTAAAACTATATTAATAGCTATATTAAAAATGGCAGTCCTCTGGTCATCCCAAATTGATCCCAATCCGTTTCCTGTTGCCACCACTTGGACTATCTGGCACACCAGATCTGGGCTCCTGGGTGAATGTATGGAAGGATGGGATGGAGACAATGTTCCCTCGTTCGTTTCATGTTCCTCTGCTCCAGCAGGCGGAGCAGTGGCGAACATTCGTGTCTCCTTCTTGGTCAGAATCTCATCTTGGTTCTTTCAGAAAAGACTCCAAGAGGAGGGCTCATGCTCAGCGCATAGCCAATCCACGCCGGCCGGCTCTCTGACGGCCACAGAGCTGTGCACAGTTGTGCGGGGCAGCAAAAACTGCAAAATACATTGGAGTGTGCAATAATTATACCTCTCGACCTTTCTCTTTCCTTCCTTCCTTCCTTCCTTTTTTCCTTTTAAAGGAGGGCCTGCAGGGAAGGATAGAAGGTTGGAACGGGAAGGAAAAAGGAGAAGGGAAAGGAAGAAAGTTTTGCACAAAGTAACACAACTCATTCGCTGGGGTTGCCGCCCTGGCCTTTGGGCAAGGGAAGGGAAGTTTTGGGGCCACGAACACCTCCTGTTTTGTGGCTTCCCCCATCCCTTCCTCGTCCCCAAAAGATGGCCAAAGTGCAGGTGAACAATGTGGTGGTGCTAGATAACCCTTCTCCGTTCTACAACCCTTTTCAGTTTGAGATCACCTTTGAGTGCATAGAGGACCTGTCAGAAGGTGAGTCCATTTTGGTGGCTAGTGGGGGAGGGGGGGGAATTTCAGGAGAGGGAGGCAAAGGTGGAATGGAGACATGTTGCAAAGGGCTTAATTTAGTATCATTGTTACATTATTGTGGGGTTTTTTTTTAGTTTACAAATATTGGAAGAGAAGAGAAAGGATTGCCTTTGTATCCCCTGACAGTTGCTGTTTCCTGGTTCTGGGCCACATGTTTATTGAGCATCCAGGGGCTTTGCAATTTGGGGGTCTCTTTGGAGACCCAAAAGGATGGAAGGCCATGCTGGCTTCCTGCCTCCGTGTGACCTGCACAAGCACCTGAGATTGCACGGGAATAAATGCATGCTCCTTCTCCGGTCGGAAAGGAGGCGAAATCCGGGGGGTGAGATTCACACCTTTCTGCTTGGCTCCAGAGTCATAGGTGCCCTGTTTTCCTTTCCACATGGCAACACTGCAAAGGTTGCCACGTGCAAAAGGCAGTGGGGGTCCTCTGTCTTTAACAGGGACCCAGGAGAGGAAGATTTTGCAAGATGATGTGCCGTGCGGACATCATTTTCACCCTCTATCTACCTACCCGAGAGGTAGGGGCCCACCGTTCCCCCCCCCCGGAGGCCCTAGAAATACAGGCATGTGTCAAATTGAGTCATGGCTAACTTCACGGGCGCCTTCATGCAGTTTTCTTGGCAGGAATGCAGAAGTGGTTTGCCATTCCCTATTTCCAGGCAGGGGCTGGGGATCGAAACTGTGACCCTGTGCTTTCCAGGCAGTTTGAACGGAAGCCTTTGCAATATTTTGCAGGACGAGAAAATAGAGATATTTTCATATCTTTAACAAGCGAACGAATTTCTTTGATCTCAAATATTGGCAGAAACTTTCCCAACATTCACAGGCATACCAGAAACTTAAAGGATTAACATTGACTAATCAATGAAGTTCCCTGTGACAGACACACTTTCAAGGGTTTTTCTTGTTGTTGTTGTTCTGTTTTGTTTTGAATAAACACAGATTTAGAATGGAAGATTATCTATGTCGGCTCTGCAGAAAGTGAGGAATACGACCAAATTCTAGATTCTGTTTTGGTCGGCCCAGTCCCTGCAGGGAGACACATGTTTGTATTTCAGGTAAGTTTGTTTGTTTGTTAACATTTTCTTAATCATGTTCCCTTTCTTGCCTGAAAATCCTTTTACTAAGTAGAAACATTACTGACAGTGGACCCGGCCTTCACCGTGTTGGCCCCCAGGTTATAGAAAATGTGCACAAATGTACTTTTTGCCTTTGAAACGAATATTGAAAAATTCAATTTGCTTCAAATTTTAAAAATCCAATTTTAGAAAATCCGATTCGGATCCAGATTATCGGATTCACGAATGCCGATAAGATTCTTATCTGATATACAAATTTGCACAAATAAGTATTTCTCCCGTTTGCATCCCACATTATATGAGCAAATACATTAATATGTTTGATTTTTTTATTGTAACCTACCCTGGGATTATTAGGTGAAGGGTGGGATATAAATTCCTTAAAGGAAGGAAGGAAGGAAGGGTGGATGGATGGATGGATGGAAGAAGGAGAGGGAGGGAGAGAGGGATGGATGGATGGATGGATAGGTGGACAGATATAATCTAGACATGCTAAAAAGGAAGGGATGGATGGATGGATGGATGGATAGGTAGGTAGGTAGGTAGGTAGGTAGGTAGATAGGTGGATAGATCTAATCTGGACATGCTAGAAAGGAAGGGATGGATAGATGGATGGATGGATGGATGGACAGATATAATCTAGACATGCTAGAAAGGAAGGGATGGATGGATGGATGGGTGGGTGGGTGGGTGGGTGGGTGGGTGGATAGGTGGATAGATCTAATCTAGACATGCTAGAAAGGAAGGGATGGATGGATGGATAAATGGATGGATGGATAGACAGACAGACAGATAGATAGACAGACAGTGCTCGTAACTTCTTGGTTTGCTTAAGTTGGATCTTGGACTAATCATACTGTATTTTCATACTTTTCTCTCCTTTTCTTCTTTTTTCTTCTTCTGTTTCTTTCACCTTCTAAAACCCGCAGGCCGACGCTCCAAATCCGGGGCTTATCCCGGACGCCGATGCCGTCGGCGTCACGGTTGTGTTAATCACCTGCACGTACCGAGGTCAGGAATTTATACGGGTGGGGTATTACGTCAACAACGAGTACACCGAATCGGAGCTGAGAGAAAATCCCCCAGTGAAACCTGATTTCTCAAAGGTATAATACAGTCCCCCTTTGAAAACAGTTCTCGTTGAATCATGGGGTTTCTTTGGGTGCGTTCCCATAGGGACTAAAATCCTTTTACTCAGCATCCAGGGTTCCCATTATATTGGCCAGTAATCTAAATCCAGAAAGCCCTGTTACCATTCGGCTCCTTTTCCCCTGGATTTTCTGCAGAAATTTCGTGCAAGATTTCCCAGAAAATTGTGCGAGATTTCCCCCGATTCCCGGAAAATCAGGTGAGATTTCCCGGGAATTATAGGAAATGGTGCATGATTTTTACACTATTTCCAACTGCCCCAGCCTTCGGGGGGGGGGGGGGTAAGGAGGGGGGAGGCTGGTCTAGTTGACCAGTGACACCATGGTTACCGGATCAGTGGATATAGGGACGCTAACTGTATTTGCCCCGTGTGGACCTGGCCATCACAAGCATTGCTGCTCTGCATCAGAGCATCAGCTATGGAGTTGAAGGGATGCTGGTCAAATTTGCAGATGACCCAAAGCCAGGAGGGGTTGCTAACACTAGGGAGAAGAAGGAGCAGATTCAAAGAGATCTAGATGAGCTCGAACAGTGGGCCGAAACTAACAGGATGAGATTTAATAGGGACAAATGGAAAGTCCTACATCACGGTAAGAAAAATGGTAAAAATTCATACAGAATGGGAGGAATCCGGCTGAGTAGCAGCACAATTGAAAAGGATCTGGGTGTCCTGGTTGATCACGGGATGAACATGAGCCAGCAGCGTGATGGAGCTGCAAAAAAGGCAAACACCATCCTAGGATGCATCAAGAGGAGTATTGAGTCTAGATCACGAGAAGTAATTATTCCTCCTGACTCTACACCTTGGTTGGACCTCACCTAGAGTCCTGTGTCCAGTTCTGGGCATCCAAATTCAAAAGGACATTGACACACTAGAGCAAGTCCAAAGGAGGGTTACCAAAATGGCGAGTGGTCTGGAGACCATGACCTACGAGGGACGGTTGAAGGATCTAGGAATGTTCAGCCTGCAGAAGAGAAGACCGAGAGGAGACATGATGGTGGTCTCCAAGTCTCTGAAGGGCCGTCACAGTGAAGAGGGATCTTCCCTGTTCTCACTTGCACAAGATGGGAGGACTAGAAACAACGGGATGAAACTTCAAGGGAGTCAATTCAGATTAGATATTATGAGAAACTTCCTGACAGTGAGGGAGATCAGTCAGTGGAACAGGTTGCCATGGGAGGTGGTGGGTTCTCCTTCGCTGGAGGTCTTCAAGCAGAGGCTGGACCTACATCTGTCTGGGATAGTTCAGGGAATCCTGCATTGAGCAGGGGTTGGGCTAGATGACCCCAGAGGTCCCAAATCTATGATTCTAAAGGTCTTCAGGCAGAGGTTGGAGGTACATCTCTCTGGGATGGTTTAGGGAATCCTGCCTTGAGCAGGGGGTTGGGCTAGATGACCCCAGAAGTCCCAAATCTATGATTCTAAAGGTCTTCAGGCAGAGGCTGGACCTACATCTGTCTGGGATAGTTCAAGGAATCCTGCATTGAGCAGGGGTTGGGCTAGATGACCCCAGAGGTCCCTTCCAACTCTGTCGTTCCAGGAGGCTCCATTCTGCATCTGCTAATTCCAAAGCGTTAACAAATATGCTTCCATCTTCCCCACCTCAGCTCCAAAGGAATATCCTGGCCTCAAATCCCAGAGTGACGCGATTCCACATTAACTGGGAGGACAACTCTGAAAAGCTGACCGATGCAGAAAGCAGCAGCCAGAACCTTAAGTCCCTCCTTTGCACAGACGCCATGCCCTCGGCTTCTTCCAAAGGGTGGTCGACGTCAGAGAATTCGCTGAACGTCATCTTAGACTCTCATATAGACTGCATGTGAGCGCCTCCCCCTATCTGTGTTGTGCCAGACAAACACACAACACACAACACACAACTCACACACCCCTTACCAAAATTGCATATTCAACAAAATGTGGAGAAAGTATTTGATTCGATGTATAAATAAAACTATTTTCAAGTAGTTCTCAGGTCTGGTTCGGCTCGGCTCGGTTCGGCTCACTTCGGCATGGCTCGGCTCGTACATCTCTTTTTAACTTCAAAGGAAGTCAAGACAGATTTGACCCGCGTGTTCTGTTGCGGGGAGAAGAACAGAAGCTTTGTCAGCCGCCTTGATTCCCTTTAACTGGGTGATAAAAGTGGAATGTGAAAGCCAACTCTTCTTCTTCCTCTTCCATGAAGCCAGCTGGGTGACCTCGGGCTAGTCACGGCTCTCTTTCCGAGCTCTCACGGCCCCACCTGTCTTCCAGGGTGTCTCTTGTAGGGAGAAGAACAGAACGTTTGTCAGCAGCTTCGAGCCACTCCGGATGAATCCCGGAATCCAGGCTTGGAGCTCAAGGGTAGAGAATCTGTTTTGCAGAGGCAGGGCCTCCAGTTCAATCCCTGGGCTTTTTCCCGGAAAACGGAAATGGCAAACCACTGCTGCATTACTGCAAAGGAAGCTGCAGGAATATGTCATTAAAAGGATGGATTTGGGTTTGGAGAAAAAGGTGGAGCAGCTCAGTGGCAGAATTTCTGCTTTACATACAGGAGAGTTCAGGTCTGGTCGCTGGTGTTACCCCAAAAAGACGGCAACAGCAAACTGGTCCCATGGTGTAGCAATTTCCCCTTGGTCTTAAGAACAATCATTAGGTCCTTCCATGGACCTAAGGCAGCAGGCTAGGGCTTGCCCGGGAGGAGGGAGCTGGCATTGGCAAACTGTCCCTCATCCATATTGTTTACTTAGATTCCTCCTCCATTCGGGTCTCTCAAATATAAATCCAAATCTAAAGTTCTTCCCAGTGGACAGGTGCCTAAAATAATATTCAGGACTGCCCACAGGGGTGGAGGGAGAGAGGGAGGGGGTGAGGGACAGGGAGAGAAAGATAGATCAATATCAGATAGAAAAAGAGAGATTGGATGGATGGATGGATGGATGAATGGATGGATGGATGGATAGAAAGAAAAAGAAAAAAGGAAAGATAATTATCAGAAAAAGAGGGAGAGAAAGATAGATATCAGACAGAAGATAGATAGATAGATAGATAGATAGATAGATAGATAGAAAGAAAGAAAGAAAAAGAAAAAAGGAGAGAGATAATTATGAGAAAAAGAGGAAAAGAAAGATAGATATCAGACAGTAGATAGATAGATAGATAGATAGATAGATAGAAAAAAGGTGAGAAAGATAAATATCAGAGAAAGATGACAGACGATAGATAAATAGATAGATAGAAAAAAGGTGAGAAAGATAAATACCAGAGAAAGATAACAGACAGAAAGATGACGACGATATATAGATAGAAAGAAAGAAAAAAGGAGAGAAAGATAGATATCAGACAGGAAAAGATGGTTAAATAGATAGGAAGAAAAGGAAGAAAAAGGGAGGAAGAGAAAACATTGATAGATGGGTGCAGAGGTTAGACCCCCCTGCAAAAAAGAATCTCTGGTTACATTGCTTGCAAATAAAAATGAAAAAATCTTCCCCTCCTCCCTTTGGGACGTCGCTGCGTTCAGGGCAACGTCAGGAACCCAACAAACACCTCGTCACAACAACGAACAGGAAAAGCTCCGGCCAAAAACATGAATAAATACATAGAAATGACCCGGCGTGTCATCGGGATGCCATTCCAAATATGCCCAGAGAAGCAGAAAAAGGCAGAGGGCACATCCTGTTTGCCAGGGTGGATTTGCTGAGTGGTAAAGGATGAGCTGGCAAAGGGCAAAACAAAACAACACAAAACAAAACAAATGATGCAAACTTCTGTGGATTTCCAATCCGGCCCTTTTACACTTCTCCCTCCCTCCCTCCTTCCTTCCTTCCTTCCCTCCTTCCTTCCCTTCCCAGGAAGGGTTAGGAATGATTTAGGGGAATGTAGTGCGGAAAAATGCACGCATGCGGAGAGCAGGCGGCGCAACTACCTGTAAGGAATTTTGGACAACAGGCTGCCTTTGCACGCAACTTCCCTTTTGGAGAGTTTCAGGCACAGAGGGGGTTGGGAGTGAAAAACATCTGGAGAGAGCCTCTTCTTCTCCAGCTGTGTTGAAATCCACATCGGTGAGATGCCGATGGGTTAAGCGGCGCCGTGCCAAGCGCCGGCCCCATTCCAAGCAGGTGAGACACCGCAAGGAAGCTGGAAACAGGAGACGAAATACGGGTATCGCGGCCGAGAGGTTTCACAATTGCAAAGGGAGCTTGGGACCTGGGTACCTGAGGGATACCCAGGCACGGAGATCTCAAGGAGAGGCCCTTCTTGGAGTCCCTTCTCTTGCAGAGGTACGAGGCATAGAGACATGCAACAGAGCCTTTTCTGCGGTGGCCCCTAGACTCTGAGCCATGAGTATCAGAAGGAACGCCTTCTCCCATATTGACCTGCCTGGGTACTGAGATCTCAAGGAGAGGCCCTTCTTGGAGTTCCGTCTCTTGCAGAGGTACGAGGCATAGAGACATGCAACAGGGCCTTTTCTGTGGTGGCCCCTAGACTTAATATGGGATAAGCCCGCCCTCTAGGAAAATTGTCCTAACCTGCCAGGCCATGGAAGATGCAGCCTAGCTTTCACTGTAGGTATGCCGTTGCTCACCAATTAAGTGCTTTCTGCACATGCTCAGAGGCAGTCCAGCCTCCAAAACAATTGCACACCGCTCCTCGCCAGTTAGGAGCTTTCTACACATGCCCAGAGGCCCACTTTCCATTTTCACACCCAGTTTCCAGTGTCCTTTAAAAAGACAGAGAGAAAGAAACGCACCCAGTCAAAAGAAGAAGAGTTGGCTTTTCTACCCCGCTTTTCTCACGCAATTAAGGGGACTCAAGGCTGCTGACAAACCTTCTGTTCTTCTCCCCACAACAGTATACCCTGTGAGGTAGGTGGGGCCGTGAGAGCTCAGAAGAGAGCTGTGACTAGCCCAAAGCCACCCAGCTGGCTTCCTGGGGGAGGGCGGAATCGAACCCCGTATTACCAGATAAGAGTCCAGCCCCCTAGACCAAACCGAGGAACCAAATTGGTGCAAAATCAGCACTCAGGCTGTAAAACTGGGCTTCGTTGTGTATTTTTTAATTTTTATTTATTTTAATTTCCTGTGGTTATTTCTCTCCTTGTGCAAAGCACAAGGCACAAAACACGGTCAAGATCTAAGAGTGTAAAGACCTGCGTCTCACGCACAGCAGAGGGAGAGGAGGGAAGATTCCCTTGGTAGCTGATATCAGATTCAATCAGGATGGATGGACAGAAGAAGGGAGGGATGAATGGATGGATTAATGGATGAAGAAGGGAAGGGAGAAGGGAGGGAGGGAGGGAGGGTGGGTGGATGGATGGATGGAGGGTGCGTGGGTGCGTGGGTGAAGAAGGGAAGGGGAAAGGGATGGATGGATGGATGGATATGAGGATAGAGAAAGAGAGATATAGAGATACAAGGGTAGACAGACAGACAGATGATGGATGGATGGATGGATGGATGGATGGATGGATGGATGGATGGATGGATGAAGAAGGGAAGGGAAGGGAAGGGAAAAGGGAGGGAGGGAAAAAGGATGGATGGATGGATGAAGGAGGGGAAAAGGGAAGGAGGAAGGGAGGGAGAGACGGATGGAGGAAGGGTTATATTTTAAATATATTGTAGTGTCCTGCATTTTATGCCATGACTCGACCTGGTGAATGAATGAATGAATGAATGAATGAATGAATGAAAGGGAGCTCCCTGGGTGAGGCCTCCCCTGCCGCTCAAATTGGCCGACCTTGCAGGGATGTTGTGAAGCCAAAGTGGTAGGAATAGATGAAGCCCACTGTCAGGAGAGCTTGGAAGGAAAGGCTGGATGCTGGAGGGATTAAACCCTGACAAGGCAGTGGGAGAGGGGGATAGAAGGCCCTCGCCCCAAACTTTTGCGCATGCGCGCACACGTATTGTGGTCCTAACAGTTTGACTCTGGTTCCTCGCCGTGCCGTGCCCAGGGGGAAGCGCAAACCACTAGAAACTTGGCTCCAAAAACAGGCAGGGTTGCGTCAGAAGGAGAGGCAGGTTTCCTCCTGGGCTGGTGTCTTACGTAAGTGCGCCAGCTGACTGGAACCGCGACATTCTGCCCCATCTGGGGTTCCCACATCCAACCAGCGAACCGCCCAAGGGAGAGGAATTTGGGTCAGCCTTTCCCAGGTGCCAAAAGAAACTGCACCCGGGCGCGACGGTTAACGGCAGCGCCGTCCAGGCCCTCTTCCTACCAGCCACACAGGCAGGCCAGACAACCTCGCAGGGGGGTTGTACAGCGCTAGAAGCAGCGCCGTGAACTTCCTGGTGCTCTAGCCCACCC
Organism: Aspidoscelis tigris stejnegeri; assembly: GCA_023333525.1. NCBI lineage: Eukaryota > Metazoa > Chordata > Lepidosauria > Squamata > Teiidae > Aspidoscelis > Aspidoscelis tigris. Next base: position 16,079,842 of record JALMGA010000014.1, on the reverse strand, counting down.
TGGCTGGACACAGATCGCTCGTGCTTTACATTCCTTCCACCCCTGGTGTCTTTCCACCTCTCAGGGCTGCTGCAGGTGAACAGCGCTTTTGCGCAACTCTGCACAGCGTATTCCAATGGGAGTCTATGCCAAAGCTGGGGGGGGGGGTATTCACCTCTGCGCATCTTTGGCACGCCTGGGCGGATGGCGTGGGGGCTTCCTTCCACCTGATCCAGGAGAGAGAAGGATCTAAAAGAAGCCCTTCTTCCAGATCTTGGAAGGGAGGACCTCCTGCTTCTACCACCGCCCTCACAGGCAAAAGGGGTGGGCACCGGGGACAGGGCCTTTTCAGTGGTGGCTCCCAGACGGTGTCACCTTCACTTTTGTGTGTTCAGAAGCGCGGTGAAGACGCTTCTCTTTACCCAGGCCATTGGCTAAGTAAGGGAACAGCTTTTCCTCTCCACATCCAGCCCTTGTTATGGTTTCAATATGTTTGTTGGGTATAGGGTGGGATAAAAATTTATTTTTTTTCTAAAGTGCATTGGGAAATATAGAGGGTTCCGCCTCCTGCCGGGAAGAGAATATGCTTCTGGCTCGAAGGGCCTTCACAGTTCATGGGATCACGGGTTTGAATCATGCCTTCCAGCCGAGCCTACCTCGCTGGGTTGTTGTGGGAATGAAGGGGAAGGGAGGGGAGAAGGCACACCTCTTTTTAGACAGAAGGGAGGGCAGAGCGGATGTTAAGCGAGCAGATTAAATTATATCGAGGGGGGACGTCAGAACAGAAGGGGAGCCCTGCTGGATCAGGCGACAGGCTACCTCAAACCGTGAGCCCAAGGCTCTAGTCCTCAAGGTTTTGAAGCGAGAGCGATCCCTCGGGAGAGCGGGCAGAGGCTCGTTTGGGCGAACCGCACCGGCAAATCTTGGGAATTTGGAGCTTGTCTGTGCAGAACAAAACAAAACAAAACAAAACAAAAACTCCACACTTGAAGTGGACAGATTTGTGAATGGGAGAAATGGTAAGCCCCGCCTCCGCTCTTCAGCCATTGGCTGGGAGGTCCAGAAAGAAAGAAAAAGGAGGTTGGTTAATGGATACAGAAGAGGGGTGTGTGTTTTCTCTGCATCTCTCTCCCCCCCCCATCAAAACAGAACTCCTTAGCTTCCTTCCCAGCTGATGTGTCATTTTCTCCGGTACAGCTAGGTCAAGCGGAAAGGTCTCCGTGGATCGCTGCACGAAACCGCATGGAACAGCCAAGCCTACCAACTTGAGGATTTCGGAAGGCGTGCCAAGGCGCTAGTCCTCAAGGAAACAGCTTGCAGATTCAGCACATCAGGGGCTCACCCTGGGGGTGGGTTAGGGGGGGCTTTGCCAGCAGACAGGTGGGAAATGTGTGGAACAGAAGAAGGACCCCGAAGAGACGGTGTTTCGCTCCAAACCATCGCTGGTGGGTACCCTGAGGCCAAAATTGCGCAGCGCTGCCGCCGCCGCCCGGCCGGGACGCAGATAATTCCTTCTGGCTTGTCGCCTGGACTGCTATGAACTTCGGGGACCCGCTGGAGGGTCAGGTTTTGGGGTTCTCCTTGGTGTTCTTCCTGCTCACCGCCTCTGCACCGGCCGGCAGCGAGGGGGTGCCGCCGGCCGATGGCGAAGCCCGGTGGCCCAAAGGCGGGCGCCAAATCCGGAGTTACCACCACTTGGAAGGGGACATACGTTGGCGGCACCTCTACTCCTCCACGCATTTCTTCCTGAGCATCGACGGCAGAGGCAACGTCGAGGGGACGAGGCGGAAAGACCGTCTGGACAGTAAGTCTGGCTGGGGTTGAGATTTTTGGGGGGTGTGGGGGGTAATCCAAGCATTTCATTTTATTGCTTCGAACATTTCGCCGGGCAAAGAGATAAGGCCACAACATGACCCTAAATGTTATTATATGGAGAGCATTCCAGATCACGGGGGCCACCGCAGACGAGGCTGCGCTGCGGAAGACTGCCAAAGGACAATCAAGGATGGAGGGTGGCCTCAGCAGGACAGGATGAGGTTCAAGAAGGGCACAGGGCAGAGTGGGCACCCAGTTTGGTGAACTTGCCTCTGCGCCCTGTGGGTTAATGTGTCGATGGTCTTTTAAACCCACTGAGCCGCCAGGAATGGGACAGACAAGTGAGCCAGTCTGGTCTAGTGCTTAGGGAGCTGGATGCTGATCTGGGAATACCGGGTTTGATTCCGCACTCCTCCACGAAGCCAGCTGGGTGACCTTGGGCTAGTCACAGCTCTCTTCTGAGCTCTGGGCCTCTTCACCCTGGAAAGATGGGGTTTCGGAGGGGACCTGATTGAAGTGTATAAAGTCATGCACAGTATAGAAAAGGTGGAGAGAGAACATTCCTTTTCTCTGTCCCACAACCCTAGAACCAGGGGGCATCTATGAGGCTGATGGGCAGGAGAGTCAGATCAGACAAGGGGAAGGATTCCTCCACCCAGCGGGTTATTGGTCTATGGAATTGGCTTCCAGAAGAGGTGGTGTCAGCAACCAGTCTAGATGGCTTTAAGGAAGAGTTGGACATGGATGACAGATGTATCAATGGCTACTAGAATGGATGGCTAAGTCCATCTTCCAGGCTGGGGGGACAAGCAGGAGGCTTCTAAGGCCATTTGCTGGGACTGGAGAGCAGGAGAAGGTTTGCCCTTGTCTCTGCTTGAGATGCCCACGGGCAATTGATGGGCCACTGTGTGAAGATGCTGGATTAGATGGGCTGTGGTCTGATCCAGCAGGGCTCCCCTTAGGTTCTTATGAGCTAGATGGGCTGTGGCCTCATCCAACAGAGGTCTTCTTAGGTTCTTATGGGCTAGATGGGCTGTGGCCTGATCCAGCAGGGCTCCTCTTAGGTTCTTATGGACTGGATGGGCTGTGCCCTGATCCAGCAGGGCTCCTCTGAGGTTCTTATGGACTAGATGGGGTGTGGCCTGATCCAGCAGGGCTCCTCTTAGCTTCTTATGGACTGGATGGGCTGTGGCCTGATCCAGCAGGGCTCCTCTGAGGTTCTTATGGACTGGATGGGCTGTGGCCTGGTCCATCAGGGCTTCTCTTAGGGTCTTTTATGATTGGACGGGCTGTGGCCTGATCCAGCATGGTGCCTCTTAGGTTCTTAGGTTCTGTAGAGGTGAATCACTGGCAGATACGTTGTTGTTGTTATTCTCGTAGAGAAAACCCCAAATCTGCAAAATTTGGGGTGAAAAATGCCCCCCGTGACCCAAAATGGATCCTTTTATCTGCATCAATGGGCCCTAAATTTTGACCCATGCCTCAAGGTTGTTGGAATTCCCCCATTCTGCTTGCTAAATACACTCTGTATGACCTCAGAGTTTCTGTTGTCATCACTTTTCATTTTTCAGTGCTGAGGCAGCAGAGGACAGAAACAGGTTTACGGACAAAGGAGGATTAGATTAGGGATTCCACCTTCCAAGTTTAACCCCCCCCCAACCCCGAAGGTTTGTGAGCCGCTTTGAGTCCCCTTAAATGGCTGAGAAAAGAGGGTAGAAAAGCCAAATCTCCTTCCTCCATGAAGCTAGCTGGGTGACTTTGGGCTAGTCACAGCTCTCTTTCTGAGCTCTCAGTGCCGCACCCACCTCACAGGGTGTTCTGTTGTGGGGAGAAGAACAGAAGGTTTGTCAGCCGCTTTGAGTCCCCTTAAATGGGCAAGAAAAGAAGGGTAGAAAAGTGATCTCTTCTTCTTCTTCTTCACCTCAAAGCTAATTCCTATTTTATCACAGTTCCTTTTCTTGCAAAGGAAAAAGAAAAAGCAACATTAAAAAAAATACCTACAAGTTTATTCATCTTTTTCCCACCAGGGGCAAGATAATAGCAAGGTTTATCACACTGTGAGCGGTTTGCAGACCCTGGCTGTGGTCACACCTAAGGTTTAATCCAGCTTCAGTCCACTTTCAGAGCGAGAGAATACATCAGCAAAGCAACAAGCGGTTTTCTATCAGTGATAAATAACTCCGAAAATTCACTTTTGGGGCCGATAAGGTGGGAAGAAAATTACTGGTCACTTTGCTGATGTGTTCTCTCGCTCTGAAAGTGGACTGAAGCTGGATTAAACCTTAGATGTGACCACAAGCAGGGTTCAATCCAGCTTCAGTCCATGATGGGGGTTGGATGGCGATGACGGTGGAGGGATTTATCCTGAGCAAACAGCCAAACCAATGTCTCCCATTTTCTTCCAGCAATCCTGGAGATCCGGTCTGTGAAGGTGGGTGTGGTGGCCATCCGGTCTGTCCACAGCGGCTACTACCTGGCGATGAACAGAAAGGGACGGCTCTACGGAACGGTAATTGAGAACATAAGAACCTCAGAGGAGCCCTGCAGGATCAGGCCACAGCCCATCCAGTCCATAAGAACCTCAGAGGAGCCCTGCTGGATCAGGCCGCAGCCCATCTAGTCCATAAGAACCTCAGAGGAGCCCTGCTGGATCAGGCCACAGCCCATCCAGTCCATAAGAACCTAAGAGGAGCCCTGCTGGATCAGGCCACAGCCCATCCAGTCCATAAGAACCTCAGAGGAGCCCTGCTGGATCAGGCCACAGCCCATCCAGTCCATAAGAACCTCAGAGGAGCCCTGCTGGATCAGGCCACAGCCCATCCAGTCCATAAGAACCTAAGAGGAGCCCTGCTGGATCAGGCCACAGCCCATCCAGTCCATAAGAACCTCAGAGGAGCCCTGCTGGATCAGGCCACAGCCCATCCAGTCCATAAGAACCTCAGAGGAGCCCTGCTGGATCAGGCCACAGCCCATCCAGTCCATAAGAACCTCAGAGGAGCCCTGCTGGATCAGGCCACAGCCCATCCAGTCCATAAGAACCTCAGAGGAGCCCTGCTGGATCAGGCCACAGCCCATCCAGTCCATAAGAACCTCAGAGGAGCCCTGCTGGATCAGGCCACAGCCCATCCAGTCCATAAGAACCTCAGAGGAGCCCTGCTGGATCAGGCCACAGCCCTAAAATCAGTGGCACCTTTAAAGAAGAAGAGTTGGCTTTCCTCACCCATTTAAGGGGCCTCAAAGCGGCTGACAAACCTTCTGTTCTTCCCCCCACAACAGAACACCCTGTGAGGTGGGTGGGGGTATGAGAGCTCAGAAGAGAGCTGTGGGGTGTAAGAGCTCAGAAGAGAGCTGTGGCTAGCCCAAGGTCACCCAACTTGCTTCATGGTGGGAGGGCGGATTCAAACTCGGTATCCCCAAATAAGAGTCCGGCTCCATAACCACTATACGAAACACCATGTGGATTACGTAGCAGCAATTGCATGGTATCTATTTTGTTAACTGAGAAGCAGGTTTTCTAATCTGTCAAGGCAAGGAAAATAAGTTGCCTGGTTATGAGTTGCAGGGTAATGGTGGAGAGAAGATGAAAGCCCCCAATTGCATTTATTTCTGAGCCTTTGCAAACGCCTGGTTTTCATTTTTTTTGAACAATCCTTTTGCCTTCTTCCCAACCTGCAGAAAGTCTACAGCCCCAACTGCAAATTCAAAGAACGCATCGAGGAAAACGGCTACAACACCTACTCCTCCTTCCACTGGCGCCACAAGGGACGGCCCATGTTCCTGGCACTCAGCCGCAAGGGCGTCCCGCAGTGCGGGGCCAACACCCGTCGGCAACAGAGGGCCACGCACTTTTTGCCGTTGATTGTCTTCTGACACAGAGACTGTGACCTCGACTATGGACTGTTTCAAGAGACTTTGTATATATTTAGTCTATTTAACTCTGGGGATTTTGTTGTCGTTGTTGTTCTTTTGCAAGGGGGTGTATTTATTATTTTTGTATGAAAAGCAGGATTGATTTGGGATGCAGAGAAATAAAAGCAGCCAAAGAAAAGAAAAGAAGAGCTGGCTTTTCTACCCTGCTTTTCTCACCCATTTAAAGGGACTCAAGGCTGCTGACAAAGCTTCTGTTCTCGCCCTTAACGGGACTCAAACCGTTAACAAAGCTTTCTGTTCTCCTTGCCACTACAGACACCCAGTGAAGTAGGTGGGGCTGTGGGAGCTCAGAAAGGGAGCTGTGACTAGCCCAAGGTCACCCATATGGCTTCATGGAGGAAGAAGGGTTGGCTTTTCTACCTCGCTTCTCTCACCCATTCAAAACTGCAGACAAAACCTCTGTTCTTCCCCCCGCAACAGACACCCTGTGAGGCGGGTGGGAGCCCAGAAAGGGAGCTGTGACTAGCCCAAGGTCACCCAGCTGGTTTCGTGGAGGAGTGCAGAATCAAACCCCATATTCCCAGGCAAGAGTCTGGCTCCCTAACCACTAGAACAAACTGGCTCATTCCCTGATGGTGGTGCAATGAATTGTGTAGAAAGTTGGACTTTCCAGGAATTCTATTACTCTGATATACCTTTGCTCCGAAGCTCTGGAGGAAGTGGGCAGTCCTTTCTTTGCACCCTGTGAACTCACCGAGGGGATTGGCTGCCGCTGGGGCAACCGTGGATCTGGCTGGGAAGCACCCTGATTAAGAAGGGATTTAAACCCAGGTAACCCTGCCTTAAGCCAGCCCAACATGACATCGGCGTGCCAAGTTAATTATAAACTCCATGGAGCAACGAACGCACCACAGTGGCTCACGGAATAGGAGCATAAATTGTCGAGAAATTCTGTTTTTCGTGGGTGGGATACCTGGAGGGCATCTAGTCCAACCAGCACACCAGCTGGGTAGATCCAGGCCGAAAGAGGAAGACGAAGAGGAAGATGAAGAAGAGTTGGCTTTTCTACCGCTTTTCTCACCCATTCAAGGGGACTCATAGTGGCTGACAAACCTTCTGTTCTTATCCCCACAGTAGAACACCCTGAGAGGGCTCAGAAGAGAGACGTGACTAGCCCAAGGCCACCCAGATGGCTTCATGGAGGGAGAGGGAGAGTTGGCTTTCCTACCCCGCTTTTCTCACCCATTCAAGGGGACTCAAAGCGGCTGACAAGCCTTCTGTTCTTCTCCCCACAACAGAACACCCTGTGAGGTGGGTGGGGCTGTGGCAGCTCAGGAGAGAGTTTTTAAAAAGACGGCGGCTCCCCCTCATTTGCAGGACCCAACAGCATCAGCCGGTTCTTGCAACAGCGACCGCTTCGCAGGCCCACCTCGCAGGGCCGGTGTGAAGGCGTGGGAAGCATCCCAGGGAAGCCGCCCCAAGCAGACAGGCTAGGAAGTGTGTCAACCTCATTAAAAAGCCACCAAGACAGGTATGGAAATTCAGGCCACAGAGAACTGAGTCACCAGCTTGACCTCCGTCGGAATGTAGGGCAGGCAGGTCTCTGACCCACAAGCCGCTTGCTTTCCCGGCTCCTTTAAGTGACCCCTTTCCTCTCTTTCCATTCAATTCACCTATTTTAAGATGCATCCTGTTTACACCTTCCAGCTGTGACTCGCCCGGAACGGTCAAATTGCACACCAGTAATGCGTACGCTTTGGAGCTAGATTCCAATTGCAAGGCCGGGGTCTATAATTATTCCCTCCTTTCCTTATGTGGCCCCCAGATGGCTGGTTCTAAGGCCCTCAGATCAGGAAAAGGGATCCTCTTTCCATATATATATGGAAAGATTATATATATATATATAGCCTCTTGCCATACAGGCCTGCCCATCACTTGAGATCCTGAGAGGAGGCAGTCTTGGAAAGATCAACTCTTCTCTGATGTTGCCGGGAGTCCGGGTGAGGGAAAGGGCCTTTTCGGTGGTGGCCCCCTAGTCTGCTTTTAGGAACACAATGCCGCAGTATCTAATCGACAGGCCTGCCCATCACTTAAGATCCTCAAGAAGAGGCCCTTTTGAAAATATCAACTCTCTCTGAGGTTGCCGGAAGTTAGGGAAAGAGAAGGGCCTTTTCTGGAGTGGCCCCCAAGCCCTGGAATAGTCTCCCTTTAGAAATACAACACCCCGCAGTTTCTAACAACAGGCCTGCCCATCACTTAAGATTCTCAGAGGTGGCCCTCTTGGCGGTATTAAGTTCTCCCCAAGGCTGCCATGAGTTAGGGTGAGAGAAAGGGCCTTTTCTGTGGCAGCCCCACCCAGGCTCTAGAATAGTCTCCCATTAGAAATACGATAGCAGCTGCAAGCAGAAATTCGCCAGGCTTCTTTCCCACTTAGCTTTCTGCTCTTTCCCTCCCCATGGGTCCCCCTGTCCCTTTAAATTTTATACTGTTTCCTAAAAAAAACCAAAACAAAACTGAACCACCACCAGGAATTTTGATCGAAGGCGTAAACAAACCACTGCGGTCGGGAGAGAACCGCTTCACCAGCCCTGTACCCGTTTCTCCCTCTACTTGCAGGATTTCGGGATGCCGGAAGAGTCGTTCCCCGGTCGCCACCTTTCCCGCCCCTTATAAAAGAGCCAACCGCTCGCAGGTACGAAGGACACATTCCAAAGGAAACCCCAAAATGGGTCGCGCAGCGGCTTCCAGGGCCTGCAATTAGCGGAGGCATAAACAGTAATTATGCAACCAACTCGGCGCATGCGGCGATGTGGAAGGAAACGGGAGCATCGCGCAACCGGATGATCGAATCCTAACCTATTACCCCAGCCAAGCCCAAAAAGAAAAGAAACGGAGAGACAGCGAGAGGGATTTTTGGGTTTTCTGCCCCACCCCGTAGCCAAAACATTCACCGGTATGGGTGTGCAAGATTATCCGGAACATTCAAAATTCGATCAAGTTTGGACATTTGAGTCCGAATCCAATGTCTATACATCCATCTTTTAATACTGAAATGAATTTGAAGGTTTTGAATCACTCGTGCAAATTATTCCGGCATTCGTATGTCTCCGGATACAATCAAATCCATATGCATTTGTAAGGATACATACGAGATAAAAACAGGATGTAGATGGATGCGCATGAATTTGCAGAGGTGCGTACGGACACACACAAATGTTGTCAGCATTCGTATCGTCAAATATGAATTGAATATTCATACAGATATGAATGAAAACGCATGTTTTGAATCACTCGCAAAAATTATCCGGATACTTATTCATACCTGTACGCATTTGTACGGATACATACAGGATGCATATGGGATAAAAACGGGATGCGTACGGATTTGTACAGGTGCGTACACACACACACATAAATGTCGCCGTTCGTATCTTCAGTACGAATCGAATATTCGTACAGTTCGAATTTGAATACATTAGTTTTTCTCTAGTCATTCAAATTCAAACATTCGGATATTCGATTCGAATCGAATCCAACAATTGCATTTGTCCACACCCCTAGTCGCTAGTCTTCTAACTGTATAAAGCGATGGAGCCTGATACAGCTCTTTCACAATCTGGGCGGCACCACCAAAAAAGCCCTGCTGTTTGTTAAATGCCCAAAGCGGTGACACAACTGAAAAGGCCCTGCCTAAATTGCCTGCCGTTTGAACGAACAAGGAAGAAAACTAAGTGGGATGCGTAACACCACCGTCCACACACTACCTTTCCACCTGGGCGTGGGTGAAGAGTTGAAAATCTGCCCTCCTAACCTCTCCGCAGTCCTCTGGGCTTGCGGTTGGGCAACGGAACAGTTAAACTTGCATCACCAGCTCTTCACATCCATCACAACATTCACGGTGTCTTGACGTGATTGCATGTTCCCCGGCCAGGTTTCGGTTGGGCGAGCCAAGGACCTGACAGTTACATTTTTGGACAGGATTTTTGAAATAAGGAAGCAAATCTAAGGTGAACCTCTAACCACTGCACCACACCACCGCCTTTCAGTACAACCCTGTGGAACGGTCAGGTTCTCCTCCGGAGAGCTGCGGAAGAAAGGAACTGTGCTGTGAAGATGAAAGTCAAACAATATTCAACTTCACAGCTTTCTTGGCAAGGACACAGAAACGGTTTGCCATGGCCTTCTTCTGGTGGGATGCTAGAGACCAGAGTCCTATTCGCACTTAGTCTGGTAATCAACAATTTGTGGACTTCTGGTAAAGCTCATACATACAATGGAGTAGGCACCAAGCAGGCCCTGCCTTTACCAAATCACGCTCCACACCTTTACCAGTGTTGACCAAAAGCTTACCTGAAGGGCTCAGCGACGCAACCATTCGGTCTTTTTCAGGTTCCCTGCAGTTGGTGGCGGGGGAGGCAATGGCCACACAGGTGTGGTAGGTGTGGGCAGCCATAATCAATTTCTGACCTCTGACGTGATCGGACCACCAATCCCTGGGAGCAGCGTCCGGTCATTGAGTCGCGAGAGGGGTCTTCAATAGTGGGCACTGTGCGTTCAATCACGGGTAGGGATTTGCTTAATTCGAATTGAATTTGGTCAAATTCAAATTTAACAGATAGGATTTGAATCAAATTTTTGAGTATTTGATTCAAACCGAACCCCCAAAATTAAATCCCAACTCAACACTGAGCTACACCAGGGAGCTTCGCTATGTATATTTTGGGGTCTAGGGTGGATAGGATGAAATTACAAATAAATGTGGCTGGAGTCTAAGGACACCCCTCGATTTGGCAAATGCTCAGCGGAGACAACCCAAATGCCATCGTTTTGGCAACCGCAATTGATCCCATAGGTCTCGAGGGGTTTAGTCACAGACGCTAGGTCAGGCTTGGCCCTCTGGAGGGAAACACCCGAGGTCTGGATCACTGTCGGACACCGTGTGAGGTTGAACCAACAGCCACTGCTTCAGAAATGGGTATGGGTTGGCATTTCTAGCCAAGCAGGATTTCTGTCTGGAATTCCAAAGCTGAAATTCCAAAGCAGGAAGGAGGCGTAATCCACAGTGCCAGCTTTTGAACCAATTTCCTATCCGAATGCCCCCCTTTAAAAAAAAAATCTGCGCATACAAACGAGATATATTCTGCAACGATTTCCTGGCACCATCACCCCGATGTGCATGTTATGTGCTGCATGGGGGTACAAACGTTACCTTTTTCTTAAATTTTCTGGCAGAATTTCCCAACCTTGTAAATCTTGCTTTCTATTAGTCCCTCTGCAAACAGATGGGAAATGTCTCTTGCCTTTCGATTTGGCTTCGCCTGCTACCACCTTGGTGGGAAGGGATTTTCTGCATGCGACGGTGGAGGGAAGAAATCACCTCCGTCAAATTCCAGAATGCCTGTGATGGAAGGGGTATTCGAGGTCATCTAGTCCCACCACCACCACCGTGGAAAACACTACAACCATCTCCAACCTCTGACCGTCTCTGCTGAAATCAACACTACAGGTGGGTACAGGCAGGAGTCTGTAAGGCGACCTTTGCCGAGATATCACACCATCATCTGCCACCATGCCAGCATAAGGAGACAGACGGAATAGGAGCAAACAGAATCAGGTCTTGATGTCTCGTTCTGCGGTACCGCTGAGCCCTGCAAAGATCCAAAGGCAAAGGAGCCGCTTTCTTACCTTGCGTCCTCGCGGTTAGCAAGAGATAAAAGCCATGTACCAATGAGGATTCTCCCCTTGTTTTGGGATCTCTGCAAAAACGTTTTCCGTTTCTGTGTTACAATGCAAGGCCATCGGAAACCGTCAAACCGGCGGCCCACCACCAGAGGGTGGGCAGCCCCACAGGGAGCCCCACAAATATCTGTATCTTGCGGCCCCACATCCTAGATTGGGAAAAGGAGATGTGGATTTTTTTCCGAGGGGGTTTGTGACAAACACGAACACAGCCGCAGTCATGGCATGAACTCCAGGTGGCTCACGGAGGAAATTAAAACCATTCATGTTCACCCTCCTCTCCGGTTTAAGCCAGCTGAGTCAATGGTGGTAGTCCCTGGGGGACACCCACCTCGATTCGATACTAGCGGGGCTATCCATGCCCCCTAGCACAAACCAAAAGGCATCACAGGGCTGAGCTGAACTGTCCATTTATTTAACAGCAGTAATAATTTAAAATTATAAAAAACCCTTTCTTTCAGTGTTGAATTGCCAAAAAAAGGGCGATGTTAAATGGGGTGTGTGTGGAGGGAGCAGGGATTCAGGAGGAGGGACGTTAGCGAGACCAGAAAGAGATATCCGACTGTTACGAGCAACCTCTTGTCCAACGAGTGCCCCTTATCTGCGGCGGTAGCCGGATGGAAAGTTTCAGGAGTAACCCCCACCCCCTTGTGTATAAACCTGGGGTGGCGTGGGCAGGAAGAGATGGGGTAACAATTATCGTTCCCGTGTGCGAGGTCGAAAGAACGGAGGCAAAGGATAACTGAGCCAAACAAAAACAAAAGGAAAAATAAAGGAAGAACAATCCACCCGCTCCAAAAAATTAGTAACAACAATCAAACGATTTCCAAACGCCCCTTCGGATCGGCGACCCTTTTATCTTCCGACGCTTTTCCATCTACCGGTCCCCACCGCTTCTGGCAGGGTGCCGTTGGGCCGGTTTGAAGAGTCCACACAGCAGCACATGCTTTCTAAAAACAACGGGCCTCCCTCGTGCCCGCCCATGAGAGAATGCGAGTTTAGACCCCCCAAGACCCAGGGGCGGGGTAGGGGTGAGGAATAAGAGGGTCCCAATTTTGTTGTAAGTTCATGGAAGGGAGAGGGGAATCTGTGAGGCCCTGTTCTGCCCTACCATACCCCCCACTCTTGCTCTGCCCTGGGGAGCCAGGGTGATCGTCCCCCACCCCGATTCCCTTGGGGTGCGGGGGAGAGAAGCAAGGAAGGCCTACGATATCAGAAAAGGGCAGGAGAATGACGGTATTGATTGGTTGGTTGGTTTGTTTTGAAAGATTCATGAGTTGTTTGCGGAGTTTTCATTACTTGGTGAACTGGAGGAAGAAGAGGAGGACGACGAGGAAGAGGACGCAAAATTCATTGAAGAGAGTCCCGGAGGATTCGTGGCCGTGTTCTGTCCACTTAAACTTTTCCGACACACGGGACAGGTGTCATGCTTTGGAGGGAAAAAAGGAGGGGGGAGAGAGATTAGAAATTAAAACTGCTATCTTGGATCTCGTTTCTGTCTCCTCTCTCTGACCCAAAAGTGACTGAGAATCCCAGAGATCATCTAGTCCAGCGTCAAGAGGTGCCCTTCCAACTCGGCCTCAAGAACCTCCAATGTGAGGGAATGAGCTGCCAGCTAAGGACACATTTACCTGGCTGTAAGACAGAATCAAAGGACAGGGAAGGGAACCTAGTGGTCATCCAGCTCAACCCCGTGTGAGGTTCAGAAAAGGAAATCAAGCTCTTGTCGAGACACGCAGAACATCACCAGGAAGGGAGAACCCACAACCTTCATAGGAAGACGGTTCCACAGCTGAAGGGATCTTGCCGTCAGGAAATCCTTCCACCAGGAGCTAAAGAGTGGCAACTTGTGTCTGTGATTTTTGGTCCTAATCTCTGGGGTTATGAGAGCAATTCCTGACCATCTTTGAAGCCCCTGATAGTATCTTTCCCCCGGTCTCGTCTTCATCTTCCTCAAAACTCCCTGCTCCGTCTGTAGGGTGAATTCGCCGTCCCCCCTATCATTCTTGTTACCTGCCTCAGAACTTTTGGATGCAAGCTGCCCAGAAACTTGCATATCTGACCATATTCTCCGTTCAGTATACAGTTGGACCCCTGTCTCCACTTTTTCGGTTACCACGGTTTCTGTTAACCATGGTTACTGGACCTGCCCACCCCAACCCCCCTAAGGGAAAGGCACCCAGAACCGGAAGGCCTATTTTGGCCACCAGAAGGCACTGGAATAGACGTGTGATGCCACCAGAGCCCGTAGCTCGTAACATAAGGGGGCTCGTGGGAGGCAGGGAGGGGTCGTCCAGTAGTGTCGCATGCCTATTCCAAAACTCTCCAGAAGCCAAAATAGGCCTTCCGGAGGCCAGGAAAGCACTTCTGGTTCTGGGCACAACCCCAGAACCGGAAGGCCCATTCACGATTATCCACGGTTTCAGGTAACCACGGTAGGAGCAAGAACATATACCCAGTGGATACGGGGGTCCAACTGTACAAACAAACGAGTTCTACGGACCGCGCCTGCCCCAACAGGTCCTTTATTTAACCTTCCCTGTTGCGAGAAAAAGATCCGGCCGTTATGGAGGAGGTCTCACCTGTTCCAGCCAGGGCACTATGCAGCCGTCGTGAAAGAGATGGTTACAGGGCAGTTGTCGTACTGTTTCGCCTGCTTCGTAGTCTTCCTTACATACGGGACATTCTAATCCAGAACCTGTGGGCGATAATTGTATACTATTATTATTATTACTATTATTATTATTGACACAGCAAGCAAGGTATTTATGCTGGTTTTGGTCTCAAAAGCTGCATTTCTACTAAGCTGAAATTTTAAATTTGCTGGCCACGGAGAGCAAAAGCTTTTCAAGATCCGAGGAAAATCTCTCCCGGAGGGATTTCTCTGGGTTGTTTTGCTTTTCCCACCCAATCTGCTGGTTGAACGGTGATGTGTCACTTATATTCAAAGTCAGGATTGCGCATGACTATTCGTAGCATCTGTTACTTGTGCGAATAATTCATCCAAATTCGGGCATTTCGTACACAAATCGAAGGTCAACACACTCGTATGAATTTGTGCGAACCTCCCCCTCCGTGATTATGATATACGTGTTCTTCATCTTCACGCGCCCCACCCTAAAAAGTCTGCAGCTCTGGAAGCACTGACCCAGGGGAAAAGCAATCGGGAACACTTACCTACATGTTCCTCTGTTATATGGATGGTAGGCAGTGCTTGGATCTTCTCTTTCTCTGCGGGAGGGGGGCCGGTGTTTTCAAACTGATTCAGTAGCTGAAAGAGAAAATGGCGTCATCTTAGAAGAAGAGTTGCCTTTTATACCCTGCTTGTCTCGCCCTTAAGGGGCCTCAAAGCGGCTGACAAACCGTCTGTTCTCAGGCTTAAGGGGCTAAAAAGCGGCTGACAAACCTTCTGTTCTCACTCCTAAGGGGGCTCAAAGCAGCTGACAAACCTTCTGTTCTCAGGCTTAAGGGCCCTCAAAGCGGATGACAAACCTTCTGTTCTCACCCTTAAGGGGGCTCAAAGCAGCTGACAAACCTTCTGTTCTCACCCTTAAGGGGGCTCAAAGCAGCTGACACACCTTCTGTTCTTCTCCCCACCACAGACACCCTGTGTGGTCGGTGGGGCTGTGAGTGCTCAGAAAGAGTGCTGTGACTAGCCCAAGGTCACCCAGCTGGCTTCGTGGAGGAGTGCAAAGGATAACCACGGGATGTGAGTCCGGCACTCTAACCACAAGGCTGAACTTGCTCACAGATCAGGAAGAACCTTAGAGATCGCCCATCTTTACGCCTGGCTCAATGCAGGAACCATCTAACCAAGCCTTTTCCTAGAAGATGATCCTCTGTACTCTGCTTAGCTGCTTTTACGACCAGGAAATTTCTCCTAGCATCCAGCCTGGACCTCCTAAATTTTAATTTCACCCTTGGGAGATGCCCACTGTGGGCCACTGTGTGAGACTAGATGGGCTGTGGCCTGATCCAGCAGGGCTCCTCTTAGGTTCTTATGGACTGGATGGGCTGTGGCCTCATCCAGCAGGATTCCTCTTAGGTTCTTATGGACTAGACGGGCTGTGGCCTGATCCAGCAGGGCTCCTCTTAGGTTCTTATGGACTGGATGGGCTGTGGCCTCATCCAGCAGGATTCCTCTTAGGTTCTTATGGACTAGATGGGCTGTGGCCTGATCCAGCAGGGCTCCTCTTAGGTTCTTATGGACTGGATGGGCCGTGGCCTGATCCAGCAGGGCTCCTCTGAGGTTCTTATGGACTGGATGGGCTGTGGCCTGATCCAGCAGGGCTCCTTTTAAGTTCTTCTGCTATTTTTAAACATAACCACCCTGGCTTCTTGGTGTGGCAAGAAACATTCAACATTTGGGCTCAAACAAGAATTCTACCTTCCCTGGCTCAGTGACTCTTGGAAGGCCTTCAGACCTCGCTCTTCTAACCTACCCTCTTTCCTTTCCTGCCCAAAGAGCCCGCTGGGTTTACCTGGGTAATTATCGCATCCAAGCCATTGGCCCCCCAGGCATAATCCATAGGATTTGAATGCAAGACTCCCCTTGAATAATAAAGAGAAGGAGGTTAGGTTTCTGCTCGCACAGCCCGACCTCGAGAAAACGCTGGCGGCCGCCCCAAACCACTCACCAGGGTCCCACGCCGAGGTTCGGTATCGTGGCGGGTGCTATAAAGCCATTGACCAGTTGTTGGATGATTCTGCCAACAAGAAGGGAAGAAGGAAAACAAGAAGAGTTGGCTTTTCTACCCCACTTTTCTCACCCATTTGAGGGGACTCAAAGCGGCTGACAAACCTTCTGTTCTTCTCCCCACCTGCGGGACAGGTGTGTAACTTGGGGGTACTCCTGGACTCTGCGCTGACGCCTGAAGCTCAGCTTGATGCCGCGGCCAGGAGTGTCTACTCCCAACTACGGATGGTACATCAACCGATGCCTTTTTTGGACAGAGACGACTTGGCCACAGATAGCCAAGCTCTGGTAACCTCCAGACTGGACTACTGTAAAGCACTCTACATGGGGCTGCCCTTGAAGACGGTTTGGAAGTTGCAGCTAGTGCAACTAGCTACCCAAATCCACATCACGCCGGCTTTAGAAGGCCTGCATTGGCTACCAATTTACTACCAAGCCCAATTCAAGGTGTTAACTCTGATTTATAAGGCCCTAAATGATTTGGGGCCCAAATATCTAAAGCAGCGGTTCTCAACCTTCCAATTGCCGCAACCCATTAATGGAGTTCCTCATATTGTGTAGACCCCCAACCATGGGGGCTGGGCAGCTGGGAGGTGGGAGGGAAGGGCGGCAGGAGACTCGTCGCGACCCCTCTGAAAGGGTAGTTCGACCCCCAAAGGGGTCCCGACCCCCAGGTTGAGAACCACTGATCTAAAGGAACGCCTTCTCCCATATTGGCTTGATCTGGAGGGGTGGCCCTCCTGGTTGTCCCACCGTCTTCAGCAGCAAAAGGAGCAGGTACCCTGGGGAAAGGTGCCTTCTCAGTGATGGCCCCAAGGCTATGGAATAACCTCCCCCTTGAGGTGTGTCAGGCCCCTTCTATGATCATGTTGGTTACGTTTTCCCCCCACTGCAAATACTAGTTCTTCTACTGATATTGTGTTGCTTGTCCAAAGGTTGGATTTTAAATGTTGTGATGGCTAATATTGTTTTAATACGGTTTTGATGATATGCTGGATTGTAAAAGTTGTTACCTGCCCGGGAGACCTTTGGATCTGGGCCGGGATACAAATATAAATAATAAACAAACAAATAAATAAAGCGTGGTGTGGCCCTCACCCTTCTAACGTCGGGACGCCCTCGTGCCTGCCAGCGGCACGCCGTGCGGTAAAGCGCGCCCGGGGTTGCCTGGCGCCGTATCGGTGGCGCGACTGGTGCTCCCTCTCGCGCCGGCTCTCCGTGTCCCGGTTGTCTTCCGACGGCGGGGTGGACCCAAAGGCGGGGAAATCAAAGCTGTCGTCGATGATCCCAAAGGCAAACTGGCCGTAGCCCTGCGGCAAGGTGAACAGGTGCTGATCCACGTTCTACACAGAGAAAAGAGATCCAGGAAGGTCAGGGAAACAGTTTAGGAAGATAAGGACCTAAAAGGGCCCTGCTGGATCAGGCCACAGCCCATCCAGTCCCTAAGAACCTAAGAGGAGCCCTGCTGGATCAGGCCACAGCCCATCCAGTCCATAAGAACCTAAGAGGAGCCCTGCTGGATCAGGCCACAGCCCATCTAGTCCATAAGAACCTAAGAGGAGCCCTGCTGGATCAGGCCACAGCCCATCCAGTCCATAAGAACCTCAGAAGAGCCCTGCTGGATCAGGCCACTGCCCATCCAGTCCATAGGAACCTAAGAGGAGCCCTGCTGGATCAGGCCACAGCCCATCCAGTCCATAAGAACCTCAGAGGAGCCCTGCTGGATCAGGCCACAGCCCATCTAGTCCATAAGAACCTAAGAGGAGCCCTGCTGGATCAGGCCACAGCCCATCCAGTCCATAAGAACCTCAGAGGAGCCCTGCTGGATCAGGCCACAGCCCATCCAGTCCATAAGAACCTCAGAGGAGCCCTGCTGGATCAGGCCACAGCCCATCCAGTCCATAAGAACCTCAGAGGAGCCCTGCTGGATCAGGCCACAGCCCATCCAGTCCATAAGAACCTAAGAGGAGCCCTGCTGGATCAGGCCACAGCCCATCCAGTCCATAAGAACCTAAGAGGAGCCCTGCTGGATCAGGCCACAGCCCATCCAGTCCATAAGAACCTGAGAGGAGCCCTGCTGGATCAGGCCACAGCCCATCCAGTCCATAAGAACCTAAGAGGAGCCCTGCTGGATCAGGCCACAGCCCATCCAGTCCATAAGAACCTAAGAGGAGCCCTGCTGGATCAGGCCACAGCCCATTTAGTCCATGAGAACCTAAGAGGAGCCCCGCTGGATCAGGCCACAGCCCATCCAGTCCATAAGAACCTAAGAGGAGCCCTGCTGGATCAGGCCACAGCCCATCTAGTCCATAGGAACCTAAGAGGAGCCCTGCTGGATCAGGCCACAGCCCATCCAGTCCATAAGAACCTAAGAGGAGCCCTGCTGGATCAGGCCACAGCCCATTTAGTCCATGAGAACCTAAGAGGAGCCCTGCTGGATCAGGCCACAGCCCATCCAGTCCATAAGAACCTAAGAGGAGCCCTGCTGGATCAGGCCACAGCCCATCCAGTCCATAAGAACCTGAGAGGAGCCCTGCTGGATCAGGCCACAGCCCATCCAGTCCATAAGAACCTAAGAGGAGCCCTGCTGGATCAGGCCACAGCCCATCCAGTCCATAAGAACCTAAGAGGAGCCCTGCTGGATCAGGCCACAGCCCATCCAGTCCATAAGAACCTAAGAGGAGCCCTGCTGGATCAGGCCACAGCCCATCCAGTCCATAAGAACCTAAGAGGAGCCCTGCTGGATCAGGCCACAGCCCATCTAGTCCATAGGAACCTAAGAGGAGCCCTGCTGGATCAGGCCACAGCCCATCCAGTCCATAAGAACCTAAGAGGAGCCCTGCTGGATCAGGCCACAGCCCATTTAGTCCATGAGAACCTAAGAGGAGCCCTGCTGGATCAGGCCACAGCCCATCCAGTCCATAAGAACCTAAGAGGAGCCCTGCTGGATCAGGCCACAGCCCATCCAGTCCATAAGAACCTGAGAGGAGCCCTGCTGGATCAGGCCACAGCCCATCCAGTCCATAAGAACCTAAGAGGAGCCCTGCTGGATCAGGCCACAGCCCATCCAGTCCATAAGAACCTAAGAGGAGCCCTGCTGGATCAGGCCACAGCCCATCCAGTCCATAAGAACCTAAGAGGAGCCCTGCTGGATCAGGCCACAGCCCATCCAGTCCATAAGAACCTAAGAGGAGCCCTGCTGGATCAGGCCACAGCCCATCCAGTCCATAAGAACCTAAGAGGAGCCCTGCTGGATCAGGCCACAGCCCATCCAGTCCATAAGAACCTAAGAGGAGCCCTGCTGGATCAGGCCACACCCCATCTGGTCCAGCGTTCCATCTCACGCAGTGCCCCCCCAATTGCCCATGGGCACCTCAAGCAGAGTCAAGGGCAAACCTTCTCCTGCTCTCCAATCCCAGCAAATGGCCTTAGAGGCCTCCTGCTCGTACAGGGTATGTCCCCATGCTGGCTACATACCCGTGGGCAGGAAGAAGAAGAAGGAGAAGATTTCGCTTTGAGTCCCCATTTAAGGCGACTCAAAGCAGCTGACAAACCTTCTGTTCTTCTCCCGACCAGCAACACCCTTCCGGGCAGGTGGGGCTGTGAGAGCTCAGAAGAGAGCTGTGACTAGCCCAAGGTCACCCAGCTGGCTTCACGGGGGAGGGCGGAATCGAACCCGGTATTCCCAGTTAAGAGTCCGGCTCCCCAATCACTAGACCAAACTGCCCCACAAGGAAAGCTCGGCTCACCTCGAACGGATGTCTGCTCTGCTCGCTGGTCGACGCGGAGGAATTTGAGTCGTTTTCCACATTCCTGCAAACACACACAGAGGTTCAGACATGCCCCAAACTCTGCCTGGGTTATGGGATGGCGGAGCTGGGAGCGGAGCTTTGAAAGGGTCGCCTGGTTCTTCTAGCACATGGCAAGAACAAAGCAAGAGAAGCCAAGAATGAAGGAGAAACGTAGCTTTCTCTTCTCCTTTGAGGCCACAAAAGCCAGAAATGACCCACACAGTCATATGAACACAAGCTGTTCTCTCTTTTCAGTTCCCTTTCTTCCCTTTCAATGCCACAGAGTCAGGTCTGACTCCTGGTTAACGACACCAGCAGCTTTCTTGGCAGCAATACAGAGTTGGTTTGCCATTGCCTAATTCCAGGAAGAGGCTGGGGGCTGAAGCTTGACCTTCCAGGCAGTTTGCTCGATCACTTAGCTACAGGCACTCCCAGAAGCCACCGGCAAACTGTACGCAGCTTTCTTGGCAGGGATAGAGAAGCCGTTTGCCATTGCCTACTTCTAGGAACAGGCTGGGGAAGAAACTGGCAACCAACTGCCTTCCAGGCTGTTTGAACTAGGGCCCACTGCCTGGTGTCTAAAGGCAACCAGGCCAGGGAGGGAAAGCTGGGCCGGAAAACGAAAGAGGCAGAAATTCATGCGGAAAATGACAAAATAAACAAGAGAAAAGAGTA
Source organism: Aspidoscelis tigris stejnegeri (assembly GCA_023333525.1). Classification (NCBI taxonomy): domain Eukaryota; kingdom Metazoa; phylum Chordata; class Lepidosauria; order Squamata; family Teiidae; genus Aspidoscelis; species Aspidoscelis tigris. The sequence continues at coordinate 16,059,277 of JALMGA010000014.1, read as the reverse complement.
AGTGAAGCCTGAATGGAACATTGCCACCCTCCCTCCCTCGCCCTACCTCGCCACCCCACCCCTCTCTCATGAATGCAATTTTGGGGATTTCACTTGAATATCAAATCTTAAATTCAGATTTAGACACTCAAGTTGATTCCAATGTCCATATTCGGTCGAATTAAGAGTGTTTTGAATATCTCCACACATCCCTAACAGAGAGAGAGATGTATGTATGTGATTTGTTATTTCAGTGACCAAAAGGGAATTACCTGGGCTCTTCCGGGAGTTCTTCAATAAAACCGGATTCACACCTGGGACAAATGTAGTCCTGTAATACAGTAAAGGGAGAAAAATGTGCTTAAATGTTACGGCAGGCTGCCAAAACCAAACACATTCTTCCACCCAGAAGAAGAAGAGCTGGCTTTTCTACCCAGTTTTTCTCACCTATTTAAGGGGACTCAAAGCGGCTGACAAACCTTCTGTTCTTCTCCAATCAGGGGACTCAAGGTGGCTGACAAAGCTTCTTCCCCCCACAACAGACACCCTGTGAGGTGGGTGGGGCTGGGAGAGCTTAGGAGAGGGCTGTGACTAGCCCGAGGTCACCCAGCTGTCTTCATGGGGGGAGTGCAGAATCGAACCCAGTATTCCCAGATAAGAGTCCGGCTCCCTAAACACGAGACCAAACTGGCTCACAGGGGGTCTGAATCATTTGTATTGCTCCGAATCAGTATACGAATGCCCAGATGCATCTGAATTCACACAAATAAATATTATTTGCGAATTTGTATATTAAATATTATAATCATTCTTGCATAGGCCTACACTATAGCCATAACCTTCCTGGTTAAAATGCTTAAATTCTCCTTTGAGACACTCACATAGCACCCGTGTTTGACCTACCAAGTCAAGCAAGACAGGCAATGGAGGCAAAAGATCTGGGAGAATCTGTTCCCTGTCCTCCAAATTAATGACTTATTTATTTATTATTTGTATTTCTCCCCCACCCTATACCCGAAGGTTTCAGGGTGGGTAACAAGGCTTAAAGTTCAGCCCGTTAAAACAAAACAATGTATATCAGAACAGTCATATCTGCAACAATGCTATAACAATTGCCATTAATATAGAATAGTACAGGTCCAACTGTGGGGACTTTTCCACCCCACTTCCCTTCTTATTCTTTATTTTGGATATTCTTTTCGCTTGTGAGAAGTCCCTCCCTCCCTCCCTCCCTCCCATCCATCCATCCATCCATCCATCCATCCATCCATCCATCCATCCATCCATCCATCCATCCATCCATCCATCCATCCATCCATCCATCCATCCATCCATCCATCCATCCATCCATCCATCCATCCATCCATCCATCCATCCATCCATCCATCCATCCATCTAGCAACCTATCATCCATCCATCCATCTACCAACCTATCATCCATCCATCCATCCTATTCGTTCCAAACGCTCAGCAGACATGGCAAGAAAAGAAGAAATGTTGCACTTAAACCCTTCATCTTAGTCTACCGCTGCTTGTTTAAGCAAAGACTCCACAGCCAAGAGCAGTCTACCCCAAAACCTCCTACGGAAGCAAGGCAGGGAGAAGAAGTCTGGGTGCATCCAGGGATTGAACATGGAAAGGTGGTGCCAGACCAACCTCTTGCCTGTACCCTTCCTTTCTTCTTTCCCCCCATACCTTCCCCTCTCCTTTACTGCTGCATCCATCCATCCATCCATCCATCCATCCCTAAGTGCTCACCACCTTCTTCCCACCAAGTGACCCTCCTTCCTTCCCAACGCACAGTCACTCCCGCCTGCGTGCGACCCAAACGTCAGGAGGTCCAGTTCAAAATCGGGTTCGCCTCGAGCCATTCTTTTACAATTATGGGGCGGTTCGAGCCACGAGCAAACCAACCAGTTCGCCACAAAACAAACCTGCAAGACAACCAAGCCAGCTTGGCACACCTTTGCCCCCAAGCCCTGGGATGGCAACACTTTTTCCCTTCCACACCATAGCCTCCCTTTCCCTATCAACCTGCCTCCGAAACACACACACACATTGCTTCCTCTTTCCCTCCGTTTTCCGCTTGACTCCTTCCTCCTTTTCTTCCTCTCCTCCCACCTTTTCCAACCTCATTCGCCCGGCTTTCCTTTCCTAATGCATTTTTCCAGTCCTGCATTGAGCGATCTCCCTGCCCCACCCCCCTAACAGCTAGACCTACCTACCTACCTACCTACCGCTTATATTAATGTCCTTCAATTTTCCCAATCTAACTGCTCACCTTGTAACATTTTTTCCTTCCTTTCCTCCTCTTGTATCCAAATGTATCCATAATTCCTTTTTTGCCCAAATTCTCTATCTATCTATCTATCTATCTATCTATCTATCTATCTATCTATCTATCTCTTCTTCATCATCCTATTTACCCACACGTATGTATGTATGTATGTATGTATGTATGTATGTATGTATGTATGTATGTATGTATGTATGTATGTATCTATCTATCTATCTATCTATCTACCTACCTACATACCTACCCATCTATCTATCTATTCCTGGTTCTAGGTCTCCTCAGGTTTTTCTCCAATTCTTCTCTTTTCTCCTTTTCTATCTATCCCCCTATCACCTTTGGGTTTAGTGGTCAGGGAGCTGGATTCTTATCTGGGAATACCGGGTTCAATTCCGCCCTTCCCCATGAAGCCAGCTGGGTGCCCTTGGGCTAGTCACAGCTCTCTTCTGAGCTCTCCCAGCCCCACCTACCTCACAGGGTGTTCTGTGGTGGGGAGAAGCACGGGAGGTTTGGCAGCAGCTTTGAGGCCCCTTAAATGGGTGAGACACCCATCCAGGTTCTTCCTCAGCATCCCTCCTTCCTTCCCGTGTATCTAGTCGCCACACCTGTCTATTCATCTATCCTGGCATCCTTCTCACCTCTCCAGCTTCCAACCATCCCTTTCCTTATTCCTTACCTCTCCACCCACCTCCTTCTCTCTATCTGACCATCTACAGGCCTCTTCTTTCCTAACTCCCTTCGTTTACCGCCTCCCTGTCCATCCATCCTTTCCTCCCTTCTTCTCTCAGGTACCACCTGTGCCTTCTCTCTTTGCTTACCTGCCGGATTCTCCTACCCCTCTCCTCTCCTCCTGGCTCCTCCTGCCCCCCCCCTTGGGACATCACCTGCCTCTGATGCTAAAGAAGGGTCTCCTGTCCCTCCCACAAGCCATTAACGGAGCCCTCCCTCCTTCCCCTTCCCCACCCCAGGGGAGCCTCCATGGGCCAGTGCAGTCTACCCCACACCTCTCATTTCCTCTATCTCTCCCCTCCCCACCCATCCCCTGCCCCCCATGACATTCCCTTACCTATCACCCTCACCCGCTCTCTGCCCCCACCCCAGGGGAGCCTCCCCAGGTCATGACAGCCCACCCAACGTTTCCCCTCCCCTCTCTCCTGCCTTGGGTCACCTCCCTCACACACACACACACACCTAAAGAGGGGTCTCCTACTCCCCCTCCCATGCAAGCCATTCACTCAGGCCTCCCTCCCTTCCCCTTCTCCACCCCAGAGGAACCTCCATAGGCCAGGGCAGTCTACCCACACCCCTCCCCACGTCTATTTCCCCCCTCCCCCTCCCCACCCATCTCCTACAGAGAGGGCCCCTACCCCCCATGGCATTCACTCATCTGTCCTGTCCCCCCTTCTCTCTGCCCCACCCCACCCCAGTGGAGCCTCCTCAGGCCAGTGCAGCCTACCCACACCCCTCCCCACCTCTCCACCCGTCTCCTAAAGAGGGGGGCTCCTGCCCCCCCATGGCATTCACTCACCTCTCCCGTCCCCCCTTCTCTCTGCCCCCCCACCCCAGTGGAGCCTCCCCAGGCCAGCACATTCTACCCCACCCGCCCCTCCTCTATCTCCCTCCTCCCCCCTCCCACCCGTCTCCTACAGAAGGGCCTCCTGCCCCCCCCCCCACGGTATTCACGCACCGGTCCCTCCCCGCCTCTCTCCGCCCGCCACCCCAGTGGAGCCTCCCCAGGCCAGCGCAGTCTACCCCACCCCACCCCACCCCACCCCGGCCCTCCCTCCCTCGCCTCCCCCCACACACCGCCCCCCCCCCGGGCTCACCGGCAGGCGGGGCGCGATCTCGGCCGCGCAGCAGTGGCAGAAATACCGTCCGGGCTGCGGGGAAGCCTCCGCCATCTTGCTTCCTCTTCCTCCTCTTCCCCCCGCGACGGGGGAGCAAGTAGCCCGGGAGGCTCCTCCCCCTCACGCACACACGCACGGCGTCGTGACACGACACGGCGCGACGACGCACGCACGCACGCACGGAGGCGGCGGCGGCGGCAGAACGGTTTCGCGCTACGGTGGCTCGGCAGGGCCGAAAAGCCTCCACCTGCTCCTCGCGCGTGTTGCGTCCACACGCTCGGCGGCCGGCGAGGGCGGGGCGCGGAGGAAGAGGCGGAGCCAAGCCGAGCCGGAAGCAGAGGAGGAGCCGCCCGACACCATAGAGACCCAGACTAATCCTAGAGCGGCACTCCACAAGAGAAAGAAGTGCGCAGGGGCGGGACTTTAAGGCCCAGCCAACCAATGCGCTGCCGCCTTCTGACTGAGGCGGAAGTACTTTTTTAAAAAAACTACAAACATGCGGAAGTGGATGATAATATATTAAGTGCTTAATGTTTATTATTAGGAGCCTAAATCCCAGTTTTGCCTTAGAAAACCTATCAGAGCTTCCAAAATACATAAATAAATAAATCTGCCCCAAAACCCAAGAAACTGTGTGTGAAAATTGATGCAGATGATTTTGTGTGTAATAAAAGCCCAAAATTAAATAATAATAATTATTAATAATAATAATTCCCTATTAATAACACTAATGACACCAATGAAAACAAATACGAGCTATTCTTCATGTCCTTCATATATCCACTATCAAGCCCTTAAGGCAAATAACAGATAAAATATTATTAAATATTAAAATATTATTAAATATGAATTATAATAATTCCCTATTAATAACACTTAGTAATGACACCAATGAAAACAAATACGAGCTATTCTTCATGTCCATATATTCACTATCAAGCCTTTAAGGCAAACTACTGAGATAAAACATTATTTAAATATTGAAATATTAAATATGAATAATAATAATTCCCTATTAATAACACTTACTAATGACGCCATAGGAAGAGGCGTCAATCAAAACAAATACGAGTTATTCTTCACATCCTTCCTATATTCACTAATTAAAGCAAATTAGTGAGACAATTTTTTTCTGTTTCCACTTAATCTGCCCCAAATCTACAGGGTGATACTTTATAAATAAAGCAAGCAAGCAAACAAAAAATGCAGAAACAAACACGCCTCACCTTGCAATAAAATTGTAAAGATCAGTAGAAATGAACTGGGGGAAAGAAACTTTGTATCGCAAATATCCATTGACAATGATGGGAATACAATGTCCCAAAAACTTCTGATAATGAAAGGGCAAAAAAAGATCCCAGCTAGGGAGCCAGACTCTTATCTAGGAATACCAGGTTTGATTCCACACTCCTCCACGAAGCCAGCTGGGTGACCTTGGGCGAGTCACAGCTCTCTTCTGAGCTCCCACAGCCCCACTTGCCTCCCAGGGTGTCTGTTGGGGGGAGCAGAACAGGTTTGCCAAGCTGCTTTGAGTCCCCTTAAATGGGTGAGAAAAGTGGGGTAGAAAAGCCAACTCTTCTTCCTCCACAAAGCCAGTTGGGTGGCCTTGGGCGAGTCATAGCTCTCTTTGAGCTCCTACAGCCCCACCTACCTCACCGAATGTTTGTGGTGGGGAGAAGAATAGGATTGCTGACCGCTTTGAGTCCCCTTAAATGGGAAATCAGGCTGCAACCTCCTTCCAGGATGAAGAGGCTCAAAGACGGGGACCTGATTGAAGGATATAAAGTTATACACGGTATAGAAATGGCAGATAGAGATTATTTCTTTTCTCTATCACCCAACCCTAGAACCAGGGGGCATCTATGGAGCTGATGGGCAGGAGAGTCGGATCAGAGAAGGGGAAGGATTTCTCCACCCAGAGGGTCATCGGTCCATGGCATTGGCTGCCAGAAGAGGTGGAACAGCAACCAGCCTAGATGGCCTTAAGGAAGGGTTGGACAAGTTCATGGAGGACAGGTGAATCAATGGCTACTAGAATGGAGGCCTAGGTACATCTTTCAGGCTGGGGTGGGAGGAAGCAGGACACTTTTAAGGCCATTTGCTGGGATTCAAGGGCAGAAGGTTTGTCCTTGTCTCTGCTTGGGATGCCCATGAGCATTTGGGGGGCCACTGTGTGCGATGGGGTGCTTGCTATAAGAGATAAGGAAAGCACGCCTACAGTGCCAGCTTCAACAGCTGGAAAGATAAGAGTATAATTCAACTTCAAAGTATGAAATTGGTTTTTAGCCAACTAGTTGACCGCTATTCAAACTATAGCCCTTAATAAGGTACTTACAAACTAAAATCTCCTCCCCACGATGAATATATCAGATGCAAAGGAATTTTGGAGCTGTGCCACTTGGCACGGGATCCCAAATTCCTTCTAAACCAATAAAAGAAACTTTGGGAGGGAACTGCTGGCCGGATAAACTATAAAAGATCTTGCATTATTGTATTATTGGTTGGGGCTTCCGGCCCCAAAACCATCTCCCTCCACTTCCACTGCAAAGACAAAGGAGTATTAAAGGGAAATATATTCCTACATTTTATGTCTTCAGTCTAATTGAATCTGAGTGATATTTTTCTAAGAGTTTGGAACTAGATTCCTGAAGATGAGGCAACGTCTAGGATCTGGCAACCAAGCCCTTCTCTGTGAAAATAAACAGTGAAAATATAACACCCAAACAGAAAGACAGCAGATGGCGCTTGCAGCTACACGGAGGAGTAGCGTCCATTGAAGAGAGAAACTATTGGACGCAATTGCAACATTCAGACTTAAAAGCGTAGGTCTGAGAGAGGGTATTAGATGCAAGTCCCTTAATCTCTAAGACCTCATCCTGCTGGCTGGGATTGACAAGAGCCGGGGAACCACCAAAATAAAAAGGATGCATTTTCTTGTTTGCATTATGTTTAAATATTGGATTTTTAACCTTATAAGCCAAACCTGGGCATTTTAAACTGGTAAACCAGAGCAAAAATCTAAACGAGCAAACACACACTGAAAGAAGTAAAATGGATGCTGTTGAAAGGTTTTGCAGGGACGGTAGAGCATAGGAGGACTTAAGAAGAGTCGTACTGGATTGGGCCACAGCCCATCTAGTCCAAAAGAACCTCAGAGGAGCCCTGCTGGACCAGGCCACAGCCCATCCAGTCCATAAGAACCTAAGAGGAGCCCTGCTGGATCAGGCCACAGCCCATCCAGTCCATAAGAACCTAGGAGGAGCCCTGCTGGATCAGGCCACAGCCCATCCAGTCCATAAGAACCTAAGAGTAGCCCTGCTGGATCAGGCCACAGCCCATCCAGTCCATAAGAACCTAGGAGGAGCCCTGCTGGATCAGGCCACAGCCCATCCAGTCCATAAGAACCTAAGAGGAGCCCTGCTGGATCAGGCCACAGCCCATCCAGTCCATAAGAACCTAGGAGGAGCCCTGCTGGATCAGGCCACAGCCCATCTAGTCCAGCATTCTGTCGCACACAGTGGCCACCAACTGCCCATGGGCATCTCAAGCAGAGAGAAGGACAAACCTTCTCCTGCTCTCCAGTCCCAGCAAATGACCTCAGAAGCATCCTGCTTGTCCCCCCAGCGTGAAAGATGGACTTAGTTATCCATTCTAGTAGCCATTGATACATTTGTCTGTCCCTTCCTTAAAGCCATTTAGGCTGGTTGCTGTCACCACCTCTTCTGGCAGCCAATTCCATAGACCGATGACCCTCTGGGTAGAGAAATCCTTCCCCTTGTCTGATCCGACTCTCCTGCCCATCAGCTTCATAGATACCCCGTGGTTCTAGTGTTGTGTGATAGAGAAAAGAAATTTTCTCTATCCACTTTTTCTATACCATGCATGATTTTATATACTTCAGTCAGGTCCCCTCTTAAACGCCGTCTCTCCAGACTGAAGAGGCCTAGACGTTGCAGCCTGGTTTCCTAAGGGATTTTGTTCCAGCCCCTTAATCATTCTGGTTGCCCTTTTCTGCACCTTTTCCAGTTGCACAATATCCTTTTTGAGGTGTGGTGACCAGAACTGTACACAGTATTCCAAATGTGGCCTCACCATAGATTCATAAAGAGGCAAAATGACACTTGCTGACTTATTTTCTATTCCCTTCCTAATTATTCCCAGCACTGAATTAGCTTTTTTCGCCGCTGCCGCACACTGGGCTGACACCTTCATTGAACTGTCCACCAGAACCCCGAGATCCCTTTCCTGGTGGGTTGCTTTAACTTGGCATAATTTCACAGCCTGGGCAACGAGAATTCCTCGCAGGGTCCACGATTTCTGCTTCTGATTTTGACTACGTTTCCTGTTAGCTTTGATCACATGAGAAACAGACACAAAGGAGGAAAATTCACATTTTAGCCAGACTTTCTTTCTTTCTCTTTAATAGTTCTTCAACTTTACAAGGTTACAATCATCTTAAATATTTCTGAAGTTTAAATACAATCTGTAATAATGTTATAAAATGTAAACTTTTAAGTGTTTTTTTTCTTATTCTTCTCTTAAGTCACAAAGGTTAATACCTGAATGTTTTGCGAAAAAAGTGATTTTTTTTTCAAAAACAAACAAAATGAAAAAAATAATAAAATGAAAGAAAATAAAAATAAAAACAATAAAACACAGAGGACTGGAAGCAATAGGTTTAACTCCGAGGTCCTGCTGTTTTCAGAGGTAGAATGTGGTTTTTTTAATTTTTTTTTAAAAAAATTTCATCTCTTATTTACCTGAGTTAATAAACTACATATGCTGTAAAGACTGCATACCCTTGCTGTGTTCAACTTTATTTCATTTCCAAAAAAACAAAACAACAACAACAACAACACCCAGAAAAAAACTGAAATTATATTTTAAAGTTGATATGCAAAGAGAGAGGAGGGAAGGGAAAATTTATATCCCTTGCCCGAAGTTAGAATGACACCCCCCCCAGTGTTTATACAAATACAACAGAAACACTCCCTTTTAACTACTAACAAAACCCATCCAAATCCCTCTTTGCAAGAAGAAAATTAACCCAATAAACTTTCCTGCCTCGGCCCCAAAGACAAAATTTGATTGTAGATTGGGCAGGTCAGAAACTCTCACTGTTTTCCTTTACACACACACACACACACACACACAGAAAAAACACAAATAAAATAAAAAGATTTAAAAAGAAAAAAGGTGGATTTTAAAATGCCACATCTAGTGGAGTTGCACCTGCTGTTCTGTGGAGAGAAATGGTAAAAGCACTAAGGGAGAAACAAACGAAAAAAAATTTCCAAAACACTGCTCACCCCTTTGCTCTTTAGGATCCACACAGGGAAAAGGGTCCCCGGTCCCATTTCTCTGGCTATTTGCAAAGCTGTAAATGGAAACCCATCCTAGTTTTCCTAGATGTCAAGGGTACAAGCAAGGCAGAAGAACGGGTCTCTATTCTTCCCCGATTTGGAAAATAATAATAATCCAACACAACCCGTATCGCTTTCTCCAATCATGCCAGTAATAATTATGCGTCCTCCTCTGCTCTTTTGCCAGTCTATCTATGGTTCTTTTCCCAGGAATTTTGGCAGCCAGGACCTTGGGTTTAACTGAGATTGGAAAATTCCCTACTCAAAAGAACAAAGCAAATCCAACCACTCTCCCCCTGCCAGCCGGTTCCAGAAAGAAAGAAAGAAAGAGAGAAAGAAAGAAAGAAAGAAAGAGAGGAAGGAAGGAAGGAAGGAAGGAAGGAAGGAAGGAAGAAAAGAAAGGAAGGAAGGAAGGAAGGAAGGAAGAAATCTTTAGCCTTCTATCTGTGACCTGCCCCAATCTTACCCGCTAGTCAGAATACAATCAAGTTGCTCAAAACATGCTGCTGAGTCCCCTGAGTTAAAAATCCAACCCTTCTTTCAGAACTTGGACCAAGAATATATATATATATATATATTTCTTAAGAGGTGAGCCCAGAAAGGCGCTAGAAAAGAAACAGAAACATACACACACAGGCAATTACAGTCAAAGTACAACCAGCTCAGAACTGTGGTTGAAACCCCTGGTAGTCAATTTCGGTCCAGAGTCAACCAGCTCAGAACTGTGGAGTCAATTTCCCAGCAGTCAATTTCAGATCATGTACTGTGACCAAACACCCTGGTGGTCAATTTCAGCCCAGGTTCAACCATCTCAGAACTGTAGTTGACTACCCCAGCAGTCAATTTCAGATCAGGTACTGTGACCAAACACCCTGGTGGTCAATTTCAGCCCAGGTTCAACCATCTCAGAACTGTGGTTGACTACCTCAGTAGACTATTTCTATAGATAGGTATAACATCTTTTCGAAATGTAATTCTGGGCTGGCAGAAAAGGAACACCACAGCACGAGAAGAGATAGGTAATAGCTACCAATCCAAGATGGACATATAAATCAAATTATTTGTGTGGGGATCCAGGCTCCAAACAGGAAAGAAGACCACACCACCATCTTCTCCTTCCCTGGGGAGATAGGTATAAGAACATTTTCCCTGGATGAAAAGAAATTTGGAGATCTCTTAAGGTTAGGCTAATCTCACTGGAGTTGATTTTCCAGAGTTTTGAGGCCTGGACTATAGTCAATTACAGTCCAAGTGCAACCAGCTCAGAACTGTGGTTGACTACCCTGGCAGTCAATTTCAGTCCAGGTTCAAACAGCTTGGAACTGTGGTTGAATACCTTTCTTAGCTTATTTCAACACAGGAAACTATGACTTCCTGGACGGGACAAAGGAAGGAGGCCGTAAGCCACACTGGTTAGATCATAGCCACCCCTCAAGTGGATTCTAAAACTGGAGGATCCAAGTTGGCCTTTTTGGTTTCCCCCCTGCTTTCTGGAATGATGATTTGCACCCCAAATGAAAGGGCCAGTTCGTTGGCTAAAAGGCAGCTGAGGTGTTACGGACGTGCAATGGAGCTTGGCTTAGAACCGTTAAACTCACAGGTGAAGAAAGCTGAGACAGGAGGAATGAAACCATCTTTCAGAAGGCAGCGCCCACCATATTCGAGAAGATGGCCCTATCCAAAACATCATTCAAAACACAGCCAGTGTGTCGTGACTGAACCCGTTTTTACAGTAAACACATTCAAGGCAGAGACCTGAGCAGGTTTCTGATAGATACCCGTATCGTGAGCTTGAAGGGAAATTCGCTCAAGGTTTGTTTATTTTTAAACAGAGGTGGGAAAGCTGTCCTGGACCCTGGGATGTTCACTGGCGCCGAGCCAGGCAGCAACACTCAAGAGGTGAAATGTGGGTGAAGGATAAGAGAGCCAGGGAATTTCTGCCACAAGGAGTGTTCGTATAGGATATCACAAAAGCTTTCGATCATGGATTTGGTTAACCACGGGAGGGATCCACCATCTTTTCCCGACTGTGTAAGGCTTTGTGCATTTCATGGTCAGCTGGTTTGTGCAACTACTAAGACCCATTTTGCTGGTTCCTCCCAAAGGCCAAAACATGGAAGGAGTCTCTTCAGACAGGGAGAGGATTTTTCAAGGATTCAGTCAACGGTGGAAGGGTAGAGGAATGATTAACTCCAAGAGCCAACCAATCCAACTGTTCCAACCAATTCTGTCAGATGTACCTTTGTTCACACACATACACATATCTGCACACACACACGCACACACACACACACACACAAATGCAAAACAAAACTGGACAAAGGGATCCAACCCTTGGCACCGAATCCAAGGTGGCCCACGGAAAATCCACCCTGGGACGCGTCTGCAGAGAAGGCGGAATGCACAACTTGTAACCTTACGGTGCAATGTTTGATGGGATGCTCCAAATGTTGACAAGGCAAAAACTTAAGAGGTGACCAGAGTCTGTCCCCTTTCCCTCTCGCGCCCCTCGTGTTTCAGACTCGATCCAAAATTACAGGCAGGTGTTTGGGCAGCCGAGTGGGAATTCTCTATCGGCCGCCCTGAGAGCCTCACGTTCAACACCCTCCACGATCAGGGGGAGAGAGAGAGAGAGAGAGAGAAAGGATCTTTTCCCAACCTGCTTCTACCATGTAGTCTGCATCTAAATATAGGGCAAGAGTTTTCCTGTAGTATGTGTCTGAAAATAGGTCTTCCCTGTGCCTGTCTTTCAATTCCTGCCGCTCCCCCGATAAGAAACTTGTGAGACAGCATTCTGCATTTTCAAGCCTGTTCTCTTTCATACCACATTTCCCCTTCTGCCGCTTCCTCACAAGGGAACCCTTTTGGGAGCTTCTCTGCCCATCTCGGCCCTGAACGGCCAAGGCTGGTTGCCCAGAAGAGAACTGTTTCCTTTTTTCCACTCCTCAATCCTAGCTATAGATTTAGGGTCCAGGATCAACGTCAAAAACCACCTCCCGAGGCAGGCCCTGAAACATCCAAGGAGTCACCAGACCATGGAAATCATTCAAGACATTCAGAATTTTTGTAAGAATTCCTTTGCAGGGGAGAGATATGTTCTTTCACACGTAGCAATCTGCTTCAAGCCCTTAAGATCTGACTCAGCCCCGGGGGCGACACCGTTCAGCGTGCATTCAGGTGTACAAGACCGTTTGCCGAATTTGCATAGAGCGACTTCCACTTTCGGTAACTCAGTGGCATCTGGAGAGGGTGGGAAAGAAAAGGGCCTTTGGGGTTTTTTGTTGTTGTTGCAGCATGTACTTCTAACACCCAAGGCCTTAACGGGCAAAACAAGCTGCCTCCAAGATTAAAACTCGGCAGGATAACGGAGCCTCCGAGCTAAAGCACAGCTTGTTGCTAACAGCGAACAACCGACAAACTCCCTAAGGAAGAAAGAAAGAGGACCAGAGAGGGAGAGAAAGAAGGAGGGAAGGGAGGAATGGAAAACAGTATACAAATATACCCCCAACAGGGTTTCTTTCACCCAAGTGTTGGCAGCCATTTTGTTGCGAAAGTCAAAATAATCTCTTCTCCGAAAAGGTGTGCAAATAGGAAGCCGATAACATGAGCGAAACCACAAAATCTTTGGAGAAAAAGAAATTAAAATCAGCCCCAAAAGAGAGGGAGAGAATCCAATAAAACGAGTTTTTGCATTTCCGATTCGGAGCAGAAAAAAGAAAAAGAAGAGCGTTTCTCGTTTGCTTTTTAAAGGTACAAAGATCAAAAGTGGTTTGTTAGAAAGTGTTTTGAGGAAAGTAAAAACCCTCAGGGAGAAAGCTGGACGTGTTTACGCAATTCCCACACCACGCCCGGTACACTGTGCAACTGTTTGTACCACAAAATGGACGACCGAATAATTCTCCCGTAAAGCCGCAAGAGATTTCAACATTTTCAACGCCATACGCGTCCCCAATTCAGGGTGGATTCTGAGATAGGGGCGCGGAATCCTCGTCCCGGAAGCATCGAAAATACCTGAATTTCTTGGTACTCAAGACCATCCTAGGCAGAAATCATATCCATTCAGCAGATTTGGCACGTCACCCAGAGAGCAAAATTGACGCTTTAAGAACCCCCGCCCACCCCCCAAAAAGGTCCTCCCATCTTCCGGTATTAGAAACAGCCAGGAAAGTTTAGAAAAAAGCCGTGCATTCTGAGGCAAAACCATCCAGTTTAAGGGGTTTGTTTAACCATTACTATTAGGATGTGCAAAACGGTTTTGAATGTTTCACGGAACTTTTTTTTTAAAAGGCCACACCCTCACTGATGTTTCACCAATAAGCTCAGCTCTCTTGCCCGATTGGTGGGGCAGCCGAAGGGGCGGGGCCGTTTTGAGCGCTTCGTAAAGTATTCGAAACAATGTTTTGCACAACCCAAGTGCCAAGGCATTCGGTTTAATGTAGCTACCAATGAATGAGTTTCCAAATGAACCCCCCCCCAAAAAAAATAACTGAGAGACCATGGAATAACAGAAAGACCTCTTTCACAGTTCTGCTTATACAAGAGTCATACTACACAAAAACGTTCATTTGCTTTTCAGCTATGCAGTGTGGACACCTGAGATGAAACCATTTTCAAACCAATTCTTTTTTTTTGCAGACGCTTCGCCTACGTTCTCTGCTGGCATTCTGGACACCCCAGCCTAGGGGAATGTTGCTGTTTAGGTTCAATTCTCAAGCCATGGGCAGGAAGAGCTGCGATGGACGCGCCCAGGGCCTTTATAGCAGAAGTCAGAAGACCTGTGGGCCGGGGCATAAAGCATCAGAAGTGTGGCAGGGGAGAGAAACGGAAGCTGGACGGTTGCCTCTTCTGGTCCTGCATAGACCAGACAGCCAGGGGTGGGGGTGGTGCGGAAAAGCAGCGCTGCGCAAAACCGCTGTCCTATGAAACCGCGGAAAGCATTCACACGCATGCCGCCTCTCCTGCGGATTTTCACAACCTGAGCAATGGCAGACACCCTCAAAGGCCCACAGGTGTTGCCGGATGCCGTGGGAAAGGAAGGAGGAAAGGAAAGCAGAAAGAAACAGATGCACCCCTTCTCTCCGACACAAAACTTTGGCATCACCCTAATTTCTGCAAAACTCCTCCGAAATAAATAGCAGACGTCGGGAGCTTGCTACTGATAACAAGGCCGCTTGTAGGTATAATATATATAAAATTTCCCACCACCGCTCTGTGCTCAAAACTCACAAATCTGCTCCGTTCCATACATCCCAGCCCTGGTTTTGCATCACACCACGAATCGCAGCTCTGGTTTTGTGGCATCCCAGGTTTTGCGGCATTCCACGGATCCCAGCCCTGGTTTTGCATCATACCACGAATCGCAGCCCTGGATTTGCGGCATCCCATGAATCGCAGCCCTGGTTTCGTGCTATTCCACCCATTCCAGCCCTGGTTTTGTTCCATTCCATGCATCCCGGCCCTGGTTTTGCGCTATTCCGCACATCCCAGCCCTGGTTTTGTGGCATTCCACAGATCCCAGCCCTGGTTTTGCATCATACCACGAACTGCAGCCCTGGATTTGCGGCATTCCACGAATCGCAGCCCTGGTTTTGCGCCATTCCACGAATCCCAGCCCTGGTTTCGTGCTATTCCACCCATTCCAGCCCTGGTTTTGTTCCATTCCATGCATCCCGGCCCTGGTTTTGCGCTATTCCGCACATCCCAGTCCTGGTTTTGCACCATTCCACACATTCCAGCCCCAGTTTTGTTTCATTCCATGGATCCTGGCCCTGGTTTTGCGCTATTCCGCGCATCTCAGCCCTGGTTTCCCTCCATTCCACACATCCCAGCCCTGTTTTCAGGCACCCAGAGCTACGACAAATCGAGACACTACACAGCAATGTAACCATCCAAAATCTAAACCGCACAGTGTAATTTCTTGGCTCCAAGATTCACACACCCTTCCACATTCCCTGGCCCATAACAAAACACAGAGACACACACAACAGACACACTTGTGCTAACATGCGCACATACACACACCCTGGTGAAAAGCTTTCTTTCTTTGTTTTTCTATTTGGTTTTACTCGCACTATATTTGCTTGAACAAACCCCCCCCCCCCAAACCTTGCCTGAAAATAGGAGTCACGTTTGGGTTTTCCGCATTTGGTCATCCGTATTTGCGGCGGACGCCAAAGCAAAGCGAAAGTGGTGGGGAGGGGAAGGTTGTATCTCTCCCTTGGTCCCGGCGGGGAGGGCCCAAGCCACTGAAATATTCCCTGCATGCATTTGTGGGGAGGGCGGGTGAGACAGGAGCAAGGAGAGGCAAATGTGGTTTCCGTATCCTTCCCCACCCTGGACCACCTTTCCCCGTTCTCAAAAAATACACCCGACGTCCGGGAAATGGGTGCCACGCTGGAGCAGGCCATGCTGTTTTGGATAACCGTTAACAGGAACCGTGGAAAAGCCAATTTCTGCCATCCACCGGCCCACCCCACGTCCCTCCATCAAACACACTGCGCAGGAAGCGGGCGCCGTAATTCCAGGAGCCGCAGCCCAGGGAGAAGGAAACTTATTATCTGGCCTCGGGTACCAGTTAGCGCTATGTCTGCAACGGACCTTTTTTTGGGGGGGGGGGGAAGGGGTTTGGCGGGATGAAGAAGAAATGCTTGCGGGGGGGGTTGGGGGGCAGAGGACACAGCTTTAAGGCGACAAGGAGGAGTTGGTTGAGGTAGAAATCGGAGCGGCAGGTAAGCTGGTTTGAGGGCCGGCGGCTGTGCTGCTCGCCGGGGTGGCAGTGCCGCCGCCGCCGCCGCTACCAGTGCTGGTGGGAGTGCGGCCACTGTTGGAGTTTCCCTTGCCGAGTGTGGAGGGCGCTCCGGGGCTCTGAGCAAACAACACGCCTGGAGAGGAAGAGAAAAGAGGCATGGATTTACGTACTTATCTTGCATTTATCTTGCATTTAGGGTGCAGCACCCTCTCTCTTTCGTCTTCTGCATCCAGCCTGCCTCTGCAACCTGGAGGTGGTTCTAGTAGCCAAGGATACACCCATCCTCCATGAATTAAGAGGAGCCCTGCTGGATGAGGCCACAGCCCGTCTAGACCATGAGAACCAAAGAGGAGCCTTGCTGGATGAGGCCACAGCCCATTTGGTCCGTAAGAACCTAAGAGAAGCCCAGCTGGAGCAGGCTACAGCCCATTTGGTCCATAAGAACCTAAGAGGAGCCCTGCTGGATCAGGCCACAGCCCATCCTGTCCATGAGAACCTAAGAGGAGACCTACTGGATCAGGCCGCAGCCCATCCAGTCCATAAGAACCTCAGAGGAGCCCTGCTGGGTCAGGGCACAGCCCATCCTGTCCATGAGAACCTAAGAGGAGACCTACTGGATCAGGTCACAGCCCATCAGGTCCATAAGAACCTAAGAGGAGCCCTGCTGGATCAGGCCGCAGCCCATCCAGTCCATAAGAACCTCAGAGGAGCCCTACTGGGTCAGGCCACAGCCCATCCTGTCCATGAGAACCTAAGAGGAGACCTACTGGATCAGGTCACAGCCCATCAGGTCCATAAGAACCTAAGAGGAGCCCTGCTGGATCAGGCCGCAGCCCATCCAGTCCATAAGAACCTCAGAGGAGCCCTGCTGGGTCAGGCCACAGCCCATCTAGTCCATAAGACCTAAGAGGAGCCCTGCTGGATCAGGCCACAGCCCATCTAGTCCATGAGAACCTAAGATGAGCCCTGTTGGATCAGGCCACAGCCCATCAGGTCCATAAGAACCTAAGGGGAGCCCTGCTGGATCAGGCCACAGCCCATCCAGTCCATAAGAACCTCAGAGGAGCCCTACTGGGTCAGGCCACAGCCCATCCTGTCCATGAGAACCTAAGAGGAGACCTACTGGATCAGGTCACAGCCCATCAGGTCCATAAGAACCTAAGAGGAGCCCTGCTGGATCAGGCCACAGCCCATCCAGTCCATAAGAACCTCAGAGGAGCCCTGCTGGGTCAGGCCACAGCCCATCTAGTCCATGAGAACCTAAGATGAGCCCTGTTGGATCAGGCCACAGCCCATCAGGTCCATAAGAACCTAAGGGGAGCCCTGCTGGATCAGGCCACAGCCCATCCAGTCCATGAGAACCTAAGATGAGCCCTGCTGGATCAGGCCACAGCCCATCAGGTCCATAAGAACCTAAGGGGAGCCCTGCTGGATCAGGCCACAGCCCATCTAGTCCATAAGAACCTAAGATGAGCCCTGCTGGATCAGGCCACAGCCCATCAGGTCCATAAGCACCTAAGGGGAGCCCTGCTGGATCAGGCCACAGCCCATCTAGTCCATAAGAACCTAAGATGAGCCCTGTTGGATCAGGCCACAGCCCATCAGGTCCATAAGCACCTAAGGGGAGCCCTGCTGGATCAGGCCACAGCCCATCCGGTCCATGAGAACCTAAGATGAGCCCTGCTGGATCAGGCCACAGCCCATCCAGTCCAGCATCCCATCCCACACAATGGCCCACCAACTGCCCATGGGCATCTCAAGCAGAGACGAGGGCAAACCTTCTCCTGCTCTCCAATCCCAGCCAACGGCGCCGGACCATTACGTTAGGTTCTTACGTTAAGTCAAACAAACGCAGCATTTAAAGGGGCCAAGAAAATTTAGTCAAGCTAAAAATGCTTGCTGTTTATCCAAGACCCATCTCTGGCCAAGGGCGCTAACCGAGGCGCTCTGAAACCAGGACACCTGGTTTCCACGTTACCTGTATAAACGATGCCGTTGATTTCAACTGACATGCTGATGCTGTTTGTACCGTTCGTGGAAGGGTTGGTGGTCGGTTCCTGACGGTTTTCTGCAACAGAGCGATGGAGAATGTATCAGCATGGCCAAACTCAATTTTATTCTCTCCTCCCACCCAGATCTGGCCTGAGCCCACCATTTTAGGGCTGAAATCCAGTTCTCCGTTTCAGTTTTGTTTCCGTCGTTTATCCAAAAGCCATTGCAGAGCCCAGAACTAAAAATAGCGATATTCCAAAAACGAACAAAGAAAAAGATCTTTAAAAGAGCAACATAAGACGCAGTGTGGTGGCGATAAACTCCGGCTGGTGGAATGTTTTTTTATGGAAAGAAAAAAAGACTGAAGTGTTACTGATGAAATTGCACAAAGGAAGAGCAAAAAGACTCATAGAGTTGGAAGGGACCTCTGGGGTCATCTAGTCCAGCCCCCTCCTCAATGCAGGATTCCCTAAACCATCCCAGATAGATGTAGGTCCAGCCTCTGCTTGAAGACCTTTAGAATCATAGAATCCTAGTTGGAAGGGACCTCTGGGGCCATCCAGTCCAAAACCTCTGCTCAATGCAGGATTTCCTGAACCATCTCAGATAGATCTAGGTCCAGCCTTTACCATCACAGAATCATAAAGTTGGAAGGGACTTCTTGAGTCATCTAGTCCAG
This sequence comes from Aspidoscelis tigris stejnegeri, assembly GCA_023333525.1. Classification (NCBI taxonomy): domain Eukaryota; kingdom Metazoa; phylum Chordata; class Lepidosauria; order Squamata; family Teiidae; genus Aspidoscelis; species Aspidoscelis tigris. The sequence continues at coordinate 16,040,376 of JALMGA010000014.1, read as the reverse complement.
CCCCTGCTCAATGCAGGATTTCCTGAACCATCCCAGATAGATGTAGGTCCAGACCCTGCTTGAAGGCCTCCAGTGAAGGAGAACCCACCACCTCCCATGGCAACCTATTCCACTGACTGATCGCCTTCATTCTCAGGAACTTTTTCCTAATATCTAATCTGGATTGACTCCCTTGGAGTTCCATCCCGTTGTTTCTAGTCCTCCCATCTTGTGCCAGTGAGAACAGGGACGATCCCTCCGCACTGTGACGACCCTTCAGATGCTTGAAGACCACCATCATGTCTCCTCTCGGTCTTCTCTTCTGCAGGCTGAACGTTCCTAGACCCTTCAACCTTTCCTTGTAGGACGTGGTCTCCAGACCACTCACTATTTTGGTAGCCTTCCTTTGGACTTGCTCTAGTTTATCAATGTCTTTTTATTTAGGTCAGTGACAGTATATTTTATTGCCAGAGAGGCTATTTTAATTCTCTCCAGGAGGGGGAATATTGCTTTTTTTAAAAAAAATAGCAACTAGAGTTTTTGGAAACTCTGCAGTGACTTCTGCAAACGACGCTCCGGAAGTTGCAATTTGGTTTGCGTCCAAGTTAAATAAACTTGAAATGAACTAAAGAAGACGTGTTCCAAGAGAAATAAACACAGCTATTGCCCGGGGGGTGGGGGGAATGAAGAAGAGCTTCTAAACCATCAGAAGGAGGAGGAGGAGGAGGAGGAGAAGGAGGAAGAAGAAGAAGAAGAAGGAAGAGGAGGAGGAGGAGAAGAAGAAGAATTTGCTTTCTACCCTGCTTTTCTGACACATTTAAGGGGACTCAAAGCAGCTGACAAACCTTCTATTCTTCTCCCCACAACAGAACACCCTGTGAGGTGGGTGGGGCTGTGAGAGCTCAGAAGAGAGCTGTGACTAGCCCAAGGTCACCCAGATGGCTTGATGGGGGAGGTTGGCATCGAACCCGGTATTCCCAGGTAAGAGTCCAGCTCCCTAACCACTAGACCAGGCTGGCCAACAGGGTCTCAAGTCCTTCTGTCAAGCCCTGGGGGCTGAAGGACAGCACGGCGTAGTGAGCAGAGCGCTGGGTGAGGAACCAGAATCACGTTCCTTGCTGGCTCACCGCACGATGAGAATGGGGAAGGAGAAGAATGACATTGAAAGGCAGTATGGCACAGTGGTTGGAATCCAGACCAGATCAAGGAGTTCACCCATCTCCTGCCCTTCAGCCTGGCCTACCTTGCAGGTCTGTTGTGAAGGCAGAACATAAAAGCATAATTGGAAATCAACTCTCTAAAACAGCAAGCTCCCCTGAAAGGTTGAATATTCTAATATTCAGTTCGAAAGGAACCCCAAAAACTGCATTGGTGCACTTTCCTAGTACAGAGGTACATCGGCAGCAGGCGCCTAAATATTATGCATTGAAAAGCCAAGGCGAATCTTAAGATGGGAGATTGGCCCACAGCCCAGGGGCTACCCCAGGGAAGGCCCTGCTGGCGAGGCCCCAAAGGGAAAGAAGCAGGAATCAAAACAGAAGGAAGGGATTCAGGGTCCGAGCTTCTGCCCTTAGGGCTGGTAACTGATGAAGTCAACACCTGTGTCCCCATCGTCCCCCCCCCCGCCCCACCCCGGTCCCCCCGCCTACCCAACCCACCTGGCGAGCGGGTCCCCTGGCTGTTAATACGGATGCTCATGGGAAGCTGGGCAGTCATGGCGAACAGGTTTTGCTGGATGGCCCTCTGCATCAGCCGCTGCTGCTCGTCGGTCACCAGCGCCATCTTCTTCTCCGGCGGCTCGCCGGACTCCAGCTTCTCCCGCAGTTGCTCCAGAGCCGCCGCCTGGGCGGCCACGGTGGCTTGGGCGGCTTGCACCGCCGCCGCCTGGGCGGCCACGACAGGGTGGCCCACGAGCGAGACGGGGAGCCGGCTGGGGACGCTGATGGGGACCGCAGCCTCTTCTTCTGCAAAGAAAGGGAGGAAAGGAGAGATGGAGTTGATCTGTGGCCTCCTTTTTCTTTTCCAAACCCCACCCAGCAACAGAACAGGTGAACTGAAAGGGACCTCAGAGGTCATCTGGTCCACCCTCTTGTGAAAATGCATTTCCATTTCTGCATAAACATACTTAAATTAGGACACCATGCTCTTCAGTGCACCGGAATGCTGCTCAATTAACTCTGCAGCATATTCACCCAGGTCCTGGAAGGACAAAATTAGGGCTCATCTTCATTAGTGGACCTGAATGAACTCCAGCAGGGCTCCTCTTAGGTTCTTATGGACTAGATGGGCTGTGGCCTGATACAGCGGGGCTCCTCTTAGGTTCTTATGGACTGGATAGCCTGTGGCCTGATCCAGCAGGGCTCCTCTGAGGTTCTTATGGACTAGATGGGCTGTGACCTGATCCAGCAGGGCTCCTCTTAGGTTCTTATGGACTAGATGGGCTGTGACCTGATCCAGCAGGGCTCCTCTTAGGTTCTTATGGACTGGATAGCCTGTGGCCTGATCCAGCAGGGCTCCTCTGAGGTTCTTATGGACTACATGGGCTGTGACCTGATCCAGCAGGGCTCCTCTGAGGTTCATATGGACTGGATGGGCTGTGGCCTGATCCAGCAGGGCTCCCCTTAGGTTCTTATGGACAAGATGAGCAATGGCCTGATCCAGCAGGGCTCCTCTTAGGTTCTTATGGACTAGATGGGCTGTGTTCTTTAGCATACCTGAGGCGCAAAACAAGGGAAAAGCGATATACCTTTCTTGATTTTCGGGACTGGGGTGATGGAGTTGCCATTGGTTGCCGAGCCCAGTCCCATAGCTGATACTTGAAGCTTCGGGGACGTGAGCATGCCCGAGGTGCCGCTCGGCGAGTAGGTAAAGATGGATCCGCTAAAGCCCTGCCGGCGCCCTTCCCTCCGGTTGCTGTCAATAGCAGCTTGAAGCTCGTTGGGGTTGCTCAGTCCTCTTTTTTCACACTCATACGGGTATAAGTACTTCATGTACCTGTCCGAGGAAAGCATCAGTCCATGAGTCCATCTGTCCACCCACCCACCCACCCACCCACCCACCCACCCACCCACCCACCCATCCATCCATCCATCCATCCATCCATCCATCCATCCATCCATCCATCCATCCATCCATCAGGTTTATTCATGGAGAACAGGTGTACGAATGACCACTAGAATAGATGCTTAGCTATCACCCCCAAGTTGGAGAGAAGGCCAGGAGGCCTCTGGAGGCCACTGGCAGGGAATAGAGAGCAGGTGAAGGTTTTGCCTTTGCCTCCTGCATGAGATGCCCAGAAGCAACTGGTGGGATGGGATGCTGGACTAGATGGGCTGTGGCCTGATCCAGCAGGGCGCCTCTGAGGTTCTTCTGGACTGGATGGGCTGTGGCCTGATCCAGCAGGGCTCCTCTTGGGTTCATATGGACTGGATGGGCTGTGGCCTCATCCAGCAGGGCTCCTGTTAGGTTCTTATGGACTAGATGGGCTGTGGCCTGATCCAGCAGGGCTCCTCTAAGGTTCTTATGCACAGGATGGGCTGTGGCCTCATCCAGCAGGGCTCTCTGAGGTTCTTATGGACTGGATGGGCTGTGGCCTGATCCAGCAGGGCTCCTCTTAGGTTTTTATGGACTAGATGGGCTGTGGCCTCATCCAGCAGGGCTCCTGTTAGGTTCTTATGGACTAGATGGGCTGTGGCCTCATCCAGCAGGGCTCCTCTAAGGTTCTTATGGACTGGATGGGCTGTGGCCTCATCCAGCAGGGCTCCTGTTAGGTTCTTATGGACTAGATGGGCTGTGGCCTGATCCAGCAGGGCTCCTCTGAGGTCCTTATGGTAGATGGGCTGTGGCCTGATACAGCAGGGCTCCGAGGTTCTCATGGACTGGATGGGCTGTGGCCTGATCCAGCAGGGCTCCTGTTAGGTTCTTATGGACTGGATGGGCTGTGGCCTCATCCAGCAGGGCTCCTGTTAGCTTCTTATGGACTGGATGGGCTGTGGAATCATCCAGCAGGGCTCCTCTTCATTCATGGAGGACAGGTGTACCAATGGCTCCTAGAATAGATGCCCAGGTACCAGCTCCAAGTCGGAGGGGCCGAGAGGAGGCCTCCAAGGGACATTTGTAGGGAATTGGGAACAGGTAAAAGTTTTGCCTTGGTCTCCTGCTTGAGATGCCCAGAAGCAATTGTTGGCCACTGGCTGAGACTGACGGCTGGACCAGTTGGGCTGTGGCCTCTTCCATATCTGTCTCTTTCTCTCTCTTCTACGTAGCTCTCTTCTGTATTCTAAGATCCAGGACTTCCAGCCACCCAAGGGTTAACCCCTTCCCCTGGATTTCTCTCCCCCTCTTCTTTCAGAATCAGCCCATCCCCAAATCCTCTTCTGGCCACCTGGCCCTCTAATTTCCAGACTAATTAACATTATCCTTGATTAGGGATGGAGAGACGTAAGTGGGCGGGCGATGGAGGAAAGGAAGGGAAAGACCCAACTGAAAGAGAAAAGGAGCCCTCCTCCACTTTTTACGCTGGAAGGAAAACCAAAAAGAAAGAGTAGATTTTTATATATAAATACAAGGTCAGAAGTTCCTTTTGGGGAGACCCCCCAGAAAGCAGAAGATAGGAATTGAGGGACACAGAGAAAGAGTCTGGAAACTCAGCAACCTAGACATTGAAAACCCTCAAATGATGGCCAAAAAAAGCCAATTCAGTGCTGGGAATAATTAGGAAGGGAACAGAAAACAAGTCAGCAAGGGTCCTTTTGCCTCTTTATAAATCTATGGTGAGGCCACGTCTGGAATATTGTGTACAGTTCTGGTCACCACACCTCAAAAAGGATATTGTGGGACTAAAGAAGGTGCAGAGAAGGGCAACCAGAATGATTCAGGGGCAGGAATAAAATCCCTTAGGAAACCAGGCTGCAACATCTAGGACTCTTCAGCCTGGAGAGACGGCGTTTAAGAGGGGACCTGATTGAAGGATATAAAACCATGCATGGTATAGAAAAGGTGGATAGAGAAAATTTCTTTTCTCTATCACACAACACTAGAACCAGGGGGCATCTATGAAGCTGATGGGCAGGAGAGTCGGATCAGAGAAGGGGAAGGATCTCTCCACCCAAAGGGTCATCAGTCTATGGAATTGGTTGCTGGAAGAGGTGGTGACAGCAACCAACCTAGATGGCTTTAAGGAAGGGTTGGACATATTTATGGAGGACAGGTGGATCAATGGCTACTAGAATGGACGCCTAAGTGCATCTTCCAGTCTGGGGGCACAAGTAAGAGGCATCTAAGGCCATTTGCTGGGACTGGAGAGCAAGAGAAGGTTTGCCCTTGTCTCTGCTTGAGGTGCCCACGGGCAGTTGGTGGGCCACTGTGTGAGACGGGATGCTGGACTAGATGGGCTGTGGCCTGATCCACCAAGACTCCTCTTAGGTTCTTATGGACTAGATGGGCTGTGGCCTCATCCAGCAGGGCTCCTCTTAGGTTCTTATGGACTAGATGGGCTGCAGCTGATCCATCAGAATGGTTCCTCTTCAGTTCTTATGTCCTTGCAATGTGAAATGTCTTCCTTTCCTTTCCTGTTTCTCACAAAGTCCCACCACCACCACCATCACCACCGCCATCACCATTGCAATTCTTCCAAGCCCAACCCTTCCTTCCCAACCTTCCGGGACTCACTGGGTGCGCAGCGTGAAGGCGGCGCTGGTGATGGACGTCGGCAGACTCAGGCCCTTGGTGATCTCCCGCCAAAGTTTCTTGTTGATGACTTCCACCAGACCTCCTTTCTCAGTCACCAAGGCGTAGAGGGTGTAGAGATCCAACACCTGCTTGGCCATGATGGGGATCCGGTTCACAGGGGTGCCTGAGCGAAAAGACACGAGCCATCAAGCAACAGGGCTTCCCGGGTTTGATTCCGCCCTCCCCCATCAAGCCAGCTGGGTGACCTTGGGCGAGCCACAGGTCTCTTTCTGAGCTCTCACAGCCCCACCTGCCTCACGGTGTATTCTATTGTGGGGAGAAGAACCAAAGGTTCGTCAGCTGCTTTGAGTCCCCTTAAATGGGTGAGAACAGAAGGTTTGTCAGCCGCTTTGAGTCCCCTTAAATGGGTGAGAAAAGCGGGGTAGAAAAGCCAACTCTTCTTCCTCCATGAATCCAGCTGGATGTCCTTGGGATAGTCACAGCTGTCTTCTGAGCTCTCACAGCCCCACCCACCTCACAGAGTGTCTGTTGTGGGGAGAAGAACAGAAGGTTTGTCAGCCGCTTTGAGTCCCCTTAAATGGGTGAGAAAAGCGGGGTAGAAAAGCCAACTCTTCTTCTTCTTCCTACCACCCTCATCTGCCCCCGAGACCATTGGAGGCCTTAGTGCCCCATTTATAGCCCCCCCCCCGGCTATGTGACAACCTAGCCACCTTAAAACCCAGACAGTGCCCCTCCAAAGTGTGCTGAATGTGGATTAATGGTGGGTTGCAGTTGCTAACGTAGAGACGCCATCCCTCCTAACGGTACAGCCAGTCATTGCTTATTTATCCCACTGTATTTGGATATCCCAGAATAAAGCGTGGCGATTCCGGAACGTCCGTACCAAGCAACGTCTGGAAATTTGGGCAGCTTTTTTGGGGGGGGAAAAAAGAAAACTCCTCCCCAGGAATTCGGGCCGCTTTAGGAAATCTAGCAGCTCCTGGTTTTACGATCCTGCCCCGAACGGACACTCCTGTTTGCAAAACCTACACAATTTGCGTTGTGCTATTTTTATAGGGAAATTTAATTCAGTTCCACTCCTTGCCCTCTGCTCTGGTGGAAACCGAAAGGAAAGGAAAATAAAGTGGGGGAGAGAGAGAAAGAAGGGAGAGACCATGCTCAGAGGCTATTTTTGGCTGCAAAACCACAGCGCTGCTGTTTTATTTATCTGAAAACAATTTCACACCGGAATTTAAGGAGCTCCACCCTCCCACCCCATCCTTCCTATGTGAATACACCACACACACACACACACACACACACACAAACAACTTTCGGGCACCGAAAACATACTATGCACATTCAAATCTATTTGTCTGAATTTTTCATTCGGATTTGCATTTCACATTCGCATGAATGCAATTTTCGCTATCCGATTTGGGATGCGATTCAAATCACATACCCAAAAATTCGATTCGATTCAAATCTGTTAAACCTGAATTCAACAAGATTCGGTTCGAATTAAGCAAATTTGAATCTATTTGCTTGAATTTTTCATCCAGGTTCGCACTTCACATTCGCATGAATGCAATTTTCGCTATCCGATCCGGGATCCGATTCAAATCACATACCCAAAAATTCGATTCGATTCAAATCTGTTAAACCTGAATTCAACAAGATTCGGTTCGAATTAAGCAAATTCGAATCTATTTGCTTGAAATTTTTCATTCGAATTTGCACTTCACATTTGTAGATGCCCGTATGCATGAATGTAATTTTCGGGATCAGATTCGGGATCCGATTTGAATAAAACACCCAGAAATTCTATTCGATTCCAATCTGTTAAATCCGAATTCAACAAGATTCGATTCGAATTAAGCAAATTCGAATCTATTTGTTGGAGTTTTTCATGTGAATTTTCACTTCACATCCTGTTGTTGTCGCGTAGGCAACCTGTTTTCGCCCCGTACGGATCCGTACAGGTGCGTACGGATGCGGGAAAGATGCGGACCTACAAATGTCCGGATCATTCAAACCAATAGACCTGAAATTCGAATCAAAACTTTAAATTCAAATTGAAGGACATCCTCGATTCAATTCGAATCTTGAAATCTGGTCGATTTGATCGAATTTTGAATGCATTGGAATATTCATGCACTATCCCTGCCACCACAGTGTAAAAGATCTTCTGCAAGAAGGGTTCTGTAGAACAGGGGGGGCCACCCCTGAGCAGGCCCTGCTTCTTCTTGTAGCTCAACCAGCATTTGTTGACTCCCCAAAAAGGAGTCTTGCAAGTTGTGCTTTGAAACCAAATGCCTGGGATAGCAGCCGTGTTTTCGCCAGGTACTGGAAGGAAAACTGAACAAGTCCCCTTGGGGAGGCTCATCATCACGCAACCGAGGAGCCACGACTGATAAGGTCCTGCTGGCTTCTCTGTTGTGATCGGTCCGGCAGCAGAGGGAAAGGGTAATTTCACACTTCCCTTCCCGCCTGCTGGATTTGGGGGGGGGGGGGCAGTGGCGGCGGCACTCTGCGCAACTATGCATGCACCAGCCCCAGCCCCGTCGCCATGATGGTGCCGACGCTCTGCGCATGCGCAGCCATGTTTATGCCTGCCTAAGGTGCCAGCGTGAACTGGAAGAGAGGCAAGCGGCCGGCGCATGGACGCACCAGGTCAGCTTTCGGTTAAGGCTGGCGAAGGTGCGGAGCATGGCTTTGTGCCCCACAGCTAGTGCATGATTAGGGGACTTCTGGGAAGGCAGGGGGCACCTGGGGGCTGTAACATCATGCGCTACAGGCTGTAGTGCGCATAGGCCTAAAGGGCAGTGCCCAGAACAGCCTCGGAGCATGGCTGGCGAAAGGAAACGCACAGTAAAGAGATTCAGATCCTTACAGCCTGCTACCCAAACCGTCTTCAAGGGGAGCCCCAGGTACAGCGCATCACGGTAGCCCAGCCCCGGGAAGTTACCAGATCTCATGCCCCCCCTGAACCACACAAGACCTCTCCAGCAGAAGGTAACTGCTGTGACGCCAGGGGCCCTTTCCCCCAACGCAACGCCAAAGCGCCGGCGGCCGTTAGCCGTCTAACACTGGTCCTGAAATCTATCCAAGCTCAGCTCATCGCGGAGAAGCTGGAATCAGCAGTTTGCGGTCGTCCGCAAAAGGGAAACAAAAGCATTGTTTATCCAGGGCATTGTTTACCGAGGCAAGCCACCCAAAAAGGGCTTATTATACCCCTCCTGCAGCCTTCTGTTCCTCATGAGGACTAGAAACTTAGCCTAAAGGGGCAGAGAATGGAGACACCAGGAGGCAAAATGGCATATGTTTTTGCTTCCTTGTCTTTTTGTCTTTGTTTCCAAAAACAGGGCGCTAGACCTGTGGACCTTTCTGGGATGGGATCTAGCCATTTAGCTGTACCACCACCTCCCTCTCTGGTCTTCCGATAAGGGGGAGAAAGAGTCACAGGCCTTTTGGCTTACTGGGGGCTTGGAGAAATTCAGACAGGGGCCATTTCTGACCGCCCCCTAGCTCCACGCCAGCCAACCCAGGGGCGAAAGCAAAGGGAAAAGCCCGCCCAAGGACTCCCTTTGCCCCCAAACACTGGGCTTTTATTGATTTATTGCTTCCTGAAAGGCAAAAGGAACAATCAGAGAGACACAATGCCGAAAAAGTGTGTGTGTGGGGGGAGGCGATGGCTGGGAATGGCTCCGCTTTATGGCAGGAAGGCAAGGCGCCCTTTTCTGGGATTAACAAGAGTCCGGATTTAGGACAACCTGGAGCAGATCCAAGGGAAGACACCAGGGGCGAAGAAGCGCCTGTCCGCGCTGTTTCTCCGGCTGCTCGGGGTCGGGGGGTAGAGTTTGAGTAGGTGCCGTTTGGCTGCAGTTCCCGCAAAGCCACGGGGGAGCCACGCCTGGGGAGGCCCTGCAGATTAAGAGCCTGCTCCAACGGAGCTGGAGAGCTACCGAATGCACGGTGACCATCAGCTGAAGCGTGGCACGGCCAACGTGGATTCCAGCTGCCATCTGTCCCGGGGTGCCACCCATTTTGGATTTCATTAGGCCCGGGGGTAAAGCCATTTTAGGCTCTAGCTCCCATCAGCCCAAGGGGCACGGCCATTTTGCCCTCCAGCTCCCATCTGCCCTGGCCACCAAAGCCATTTTGGCCTCCAGTTCCCAAGGGGTACCAGCCCTTTGGCCTCCAGCTCCTATCAGCTCAAGGACCACCACCATTTTGGCCTCCAGCTCCCATCAGCCCAAGGACCGCTGCCATTTTGGCCTCCAGCTCCCATCAGCCCAAGGACCGCTGCCATTTTGGCCTCCATTCAGCCCAAGGACCGCCACCATTTTGGCCTCCAGTTCCCATCAGCCCAAGGATCACAGCCATTTTGGCCTCCAGCTCCCATCAGCCCAAGGACCTCCACCATTTTGGCCTCCAGCTCCCATCAGCCCAAGGACCGCCGCCATTTTGCCCTCCAGCTCCCATCAGCCCAAGGACCACCACCATTTTGGCCTCCAGCTCCCATCAGCCCAAGGACCACCACCATTTTGGCCTCCAGCTCCCATCAGCCCAAGGACCACCACCATTTTGGCCTCCAGCTCCCATCAGCCCAAGGACCGCCGCCATTTTGGCCTCCAGCTCCCATCAGCCCAAGGACCGCCGCCATTTTGCCCCTCCAGCTCCCATCGGCCCAAGGACAGCCGCCATTTTGCCCTCCAGCTCCCATCAGCCCTGGGAGGGTGGCCATTTTGAATTCCATTTCCCATCAGCCCCAGCCAGCGCGGCCATCTTGGACTCCAGCCCCAAGTCGGGAAGACCCTGTTGCTCAAAGGAACAGCTGACATACCATCCCTGAAACGTCGGACCCGTTTCCAGGGCTCCCACGGCCAAAACAAACATCCCTGGCCAGCATTTCTGTATCCAAAGGACGGGGACAGCTGGGACCGGGGATGTCCGGCCATCCAGACTCGTGGACTTCAAAACCCCCAGAGCTTTTTCTACAGCAAATATTACAACAATTTAATTGGGTTTTGGGGGGGGGGGTTGCCCAAATAATTGTGGGATTAAAAGGCTTCCCAAATGTTCTTGCGCCCCCAAAACGAACCCAGAAGCGGCACCTCGAAACCGCAGCTCTGGATCGCAAACCGAGAGCGTGGTCCTTTGCAACGGTGGCTGGAGAAGGGATCCCCTCCCTGCCTCCCCAAAGTGGCTCCATCCCTTGGGCAGCACTGCCCAAAATCCTAGCCCAACGCCCCGCCCCCCAAAAAAGATGATCATGACGGTCCCTCTGTCCAGCTTTGGCCAGGGCGGTGGTTCTGCTGGTGGTTTCATGCAAGGGCGGCCGGGCAGCCGGGCAGTCATCCCTTGGGGCGGGCGTACCCCCCCCCCGCCAGCCCCCCCCAGCTGCTTCCTGCCCACCCTGGTTTGTGATCCAACGGCTTCCTTAAGGCCAGGGCCACAGCACCACGGAGACCGACCCCCCCTCCACACCTCCTCTGCAAAGCCTCTCCATTTCTGGCCATCTGCTGCACACACACAGCCCCCGCCCCCCGCCCCCAGTCGGATTCCTTCGCTTAGAGCCTTTCCTAAACAGAATTTCCCCGGCTCAGCGCTTAATGGCCCTATAAAAACCTGAGTTAGGTAACCCATTAAATTCAGGACCTGTGGGCACTTACGATTCCCCTGCAAAAACATTTCTTTCTTTCTTTCTTTCTTTCTTTCTTTCTTTCTCTCTCTCCCTCCTCTCTGTTCCTTCCTTCTTTTTCTTTGCCTTTCTTTCATTCATTTGTTCTCTCTTCGCTTTCCTCCTCCCCTCCTGTGCCCCCTTCCCTCCCTCTCTTCTTTCTTTCCCTCTCTTCCCTCTCTATTTCTTCCGTCCTTCCTCCATCTTGTTTGCCTTTCATACATTCATTCACTTGTTCTCTCTTCATTCTTTCCTCCTTCCCTTCTGTGCCACCTTCCCTCCTTCCCACCCTTTTCCCCCTGCCTTCTTTCTCTATTCCTTCCTTCCTTCCTTCCTTCCTTCCTTCCTTCCTTCCTTCCTTCCTTCCTTCCTTCCTTCCTTCCTTCCTTCCTTCCTTCCTTCCTTCCTTCCTCCTTTTTGTTTGCCTTTCTTTCATTCATTTTCTTCTCTCTTCATTCTTTCCTCCTTCCCTTCTGTGCCACCTTCCCTCCTTCCCACCCTTCTTTCTTTCCCTCCCTTCTCTCTATTTCTTTCTTTCTTTCTTTCTTTCTTTCTTTCTTTCTTTCTTTCTTTCTTTCTTTCTTTCTTCCCTTCTGTGCCACCCTCCCTCCCTCGCTCCTTTCTTTCTTTCTCTCTTTCCTTCCTTTCTGCAACACACAAACAGGGTGGCTGGGTGGGAAAACCGGTATTTTAGAATTTGCATGCTGGAAAGGCAGAAAAAAAATAGGCTAAACAGAAAAACAAAAACTGGAATTTTCAGCTCCCTTCCTCGCATCTGTGCTTAGAATCAGCCACCAAAGGGTCTGGGGTGTTTTTGTTTTAGATTTTCCAAGCAGTTTTGTTTTTAAACTGAATGATGCTAGATAGAATTGTAGCTGAAAAGCAACAGTTACATCCCACAAATACAATTATTAATAATAGGTATAAAATGTAGCAAGAAGAGTCAACAGCCCTTGGGTCAGTCTGTCTGAGAAGGGGAGAGAAGGAAAGGAGGAAGAATGTAAGGAAGAAAGGAAAAGAGGGGAGAGAAGGAAGAAAGAACAAATTGGGGAGAGAAAGAATGGGGAAGGGAGGAAGGAAGGAAGGAAAAAAGATGGGAGAAGGAAGAAAGGAAAGAACAAATGGGGACTGAAGGAGGGAGGAAGAAGGAAGGAAGGGAAGAGAAGAGAAGAGAAGAGAAGAGAAGAGAAGAGAAGAGAAGAGAAGAGAAGAGAAGAGAAGAGAAGAGAAGGAAGGATACTTTCTAGAAAGGAGGGAAAGAGGAAGGGAAGAGAAGAGAAGGAAGGATACTTTCTAGAAAGGAGGTAGGGGAGAAGGAAGGAAGGGAAGAGAGGGGAAGGAAGGAGGAAGGAAGGGGAAAAGGGAGAGAGAAGGAAGAAAGAACAAATAGGGACAGAAGGAAGGAAGGAAGGAAGACAAACAGACTGACCAGGAAGAGAAGGACAAAGAGAAAAAGATAACATAGAGAAATAGATGTCAGGCAGAGGAAGGAAGGAAGGAAGGAAGGAAGGAAGGAAGGAAGGAAGGAAGGAAGGAAGGAAGGAAGGAAGGAAGGAAGGAAGGAAGGAAGGAAGGAAGAGGGGCAGATTAAATAAGAGGGCATTGGTGAAGACACACAAACAAACTCACCTCTCTTCTGCATAAAACTGAAAAGGTCATCGAGAAATTCTTTCCTTTTAGGGTCCCCATCAAGTTCATAAAGCTGCAAAGAAGAGACAAAAGACACAAACAGGGAGATGAGAACGCTTGGAGAGAAGAACCCAATCAGGCAAAATTGCCTTCACAGAGCTAAAATCATTTTCTTTCTTTCTTTCTTTCTTTCTTTCTTTCTTTCTTTCTTTCTTTCTTTCTTTCTTTGAAAATGCCATTCTAAAATTTCCGGAAAAGTTCCCAAAGAGGAAAGCTAAGAAAGGACCAGAAGCATGGAAAGAAGGACGCGGCTTAAAAAGGTGACGAGCAGCGGAAGGACCAACAGGATTCCTGAGCAGAGAAGGGATGTGTCTAGATGCCCTCCGGGGTCCCTTCTACTAACTGCAGCTCTATCCAAGGGCAGCAGAAGAGCGTGGTCTGCAAACAGGGAAGGGAATGCAATATAAGGGAGGTTGGAAATGAAAGATAATCTTCTAGGCAACTCTCTGTGACAATACAACAACTTTCCCTCGCCCTTTCTCAGCGTCCCGGTTTCGCCGCCGTCAATTACCACAGGAAAAACCCACTGCATTAATGATTCTGACCTTTTGAAGCTACAGAAATACCTTTTGTCCTCCACAGTCTTGTTTTAAGCTTTTCAAACGACACAGCATGGCAAATTTTGTTCGTGACAGGTGTCTCCCACTTTCCTCGCCCATTTAAGGGGGCTCAAAGCTGCTGACGAACCTTCTGTTCTAACTCTTAAGGGGCCTTACAGTGGCTGGCAGGCCTTCCGCTCTCCTCCCCACAGCAGAACACCCTGTGAGGCAAGTGGGGCTGTGAGAGCTCAGAAGAGAGCTGTGACTAGCCCAAGGTCACCCAGCTGGCTTCAGGGAGGAGGGCGGAATCAAATTTGTGCCTGTTTTCCAATTGTTTTGCATGCAGCACAATTTTTATAATGTATTTTTATTATAAAGTTTTTTATTACTGTGTACTTTCTGTTCATTGTGAAGCACCTTGGGCAAATTTTCCTTTGGACTCCCATTTGGGAATACCGGGTTTGATTCAGCCATCCCTCCACGAAGCCAACGGGGTGACCTTGGGCTAGTCCCAGCTCCCTTCTGAGTCGGCCGCAATTTCAACGGGGGGTTTACGCCTTGGTTATCTGCGGACTTCCTTCACCTCTGCCTTCCCCTTCCCTCAGCTGTCCACGCCTCACAGGGGTTTTTAATACAGCCCGGCGCATTGGGGCGCATGAATGTGCAATCCCGGTGTGGGCTATGGCTCAGTAAGGCCACCTCTCCAGCATTTGAAGCAACACCAGGAAGCAGAGATGGGTCATGACTCTGCACCCATCCGGGCCTAGTCGGGTCCCCCTCTTGCGCAAGGGCCGTGAGCAAGCTGGGGAAGTCACGTGCGCAGCGGCGTCGGTTCCTGTTCCAGCATCCGCATGACCCCCCCCCCCTTCCCTCTGCCCTCTGGTTCTGTTGACTTGTGAACTATGTGTGGAATGCGTGCCGGGAAAAACGCCTGCGGCCACCTGCCCATGACTTCGTTGCTTGCCGCTGTTTCGTTTCGGTTGCCCAAGGTGGATTCTCAAGAAATCAGCTGCCTTTTGAACTAACAGCGGCTTCCGCGGCTTCTCCAAGGGCAGCCCCACGTGGATCGTGCTGCAGTAGCCCATACTGCAGTTCCAGGGCAGTAACTGAGCCAGTGTGGCTAGTGGTTAGAGAGCCGGACTCTGATCTGGGAATACCGGGTTGGATTCCGCCCTCCCCCACCAAGCCATCTGGGTGACCTCGGGCTAGCCACAGCTCTCGGAGGTCGGTGGGGCTGTGAGAGCTCAGAAGAGAGCTGTGACTAGCCCAAGGCCACCCAGCTGGATTCGTGAAGGACACCCCAAGGGCAGAATCAAACCCAGCATTCCCAGATAAGAGCCTGGCTCTTTCAACCACTAGACCACACTGACTCACTTCCGGATGCCACGCAAAGGCGCCGGGGCGATTGCATCAGGCCGAGCGACCAGAGAGATTTCCTTGCAGGTAGGTTTTAAATTGCATGCCCCGGGCGGCTGGCTTTCACGCTCTCCCACTGCTCTCCAATTAAAAGCAGCAAAGGACAATTAACCACACCACACCACACCACAAACGGAAGTCGCCCCAGATCCTACAACAATCCAGAGCGTAGAAAGAAGCCCAAGGGATCTTTGCTAGCCGCGAAGAGGCAGGAGAAGAAAAAGGATCCAAAGTCTGACGGATCTGTTTTCCTTCAAGGAAAGAAATGAGCAACACCATTAAAAAGCCCAAGATGGATCCCTTGGCCACACCAAGGTGGGAGGAACCAAGGAAGCTGGAAACAGACGGGTGTAACAGCGGCTACTAGGATGGACGCCCAGGTAGCACCTCCAGGTGGGAGAGAGAGGCAGGGGGCTGCTAAATATCAAGAGCAGGTGAAGGTTTCGCCCTCATCTTCTGCTTGAGATGTCCAGGAGCAACCGGTGGGCCAACGTGTGGGACAGGATGCTGGACTGGTTGGGCTGTGGCCTGATCCAGCAGGGCTCCTCTGAGGTTCTTATGGACTGGATGGGCTGTGGCCTGATCCAGCAGGGCTCCTCTTAGGTCCTTATGGACTGGATGGGCTGTGGCCTGATCCAGCAGGGCTCCTCTGAGGTCCATATGGACTGGATGGGCTGTGGCCTGATCCAGCAGGGCTCCTCTGAGGTTCTTATGGACTGGATGGGCTGTGGCCTGATCCAGCAGGGCTCCTCTGAGGTTCCGATGTTCTTATGTTCAACAAATACCGGGAAGAAATTCCCGGCTGTAAGATTCATTCATCAGGCTTCCTCTGGTGGTAGGTTTCATCCTTCCCCATATCTGGATGTTTGCCACAATCACCTTTCATGGCCACTTCCCAACCTCAACCTGACAGTTGTGAAGGGTCAGTCTAGATGATCTCTCCATTCTCTTCCAGCCTCCCAATTTTGTCTGGCCCCAAGGTTAAAAGCTGGCCAATTTCTAACCATCTATTTTTCCCAATGGTCCCATGGGACACTTTCAGACTTCCACCTAGAAGAAAGAAGAGGTCCTGGGCTTCCATTTATCTTTTTATTTCCGTGTTGGCTTAGTGGGGTTGGGGAATTTGGGGAAAAAGGTGAATAGTTTAAGACACATTAACAACAACGACACCCCCCAAACCACATTCTTGAAATTTCTGAGAGCCCAGTAGCAAACAAGTTTGAGGGTGTTTAACCTGCAATTCCAAATTTCACAGGTGACGGGTTCACAGGTATCAAAAGGGTATGCGCGTCCACATTAGGGGTGGGCACGAATTCAATTTTCAGGATCCTTTTTGATTTGCATCGAACACCCCAAAATTCAAACTGATTTGAATCTTTAAAGTTCAAATGTATTCACATTCAATTTAAATAAAATATATTAGCAGGTTTGCCAGCCACTCTGAGTCCCCTTAGATGAGTGAAAAAACCAGGGTAGGAAAGCTAACTCTTCTCCTTCCTCCACGAGGCTACCTGGGTGACCTTAGGCTAGTCACAGCTCTCTCCTGAGCTCTCATGCCCCCACCTAACTCACATGGTGTCTGTTGTAGGGAGAAGAACAGACTGTTTGTCAGCCACTTTGAATCCCCTTAAATGGGTGAGAAAAGTATCTATCTATCTATCTATCTATCTATCTATCTATCTATCTATCTATCTATCTATCTATCTATCTATCTATCTATCTATATCTATGTCCATCCATCCATATCTCTTCTTCATCATCTCTGTCTGTCTGTCTGTCTGTCTGTCTGTCTGTCTGTCTGTCTGTCTGTCTGTCTATCTATCTATCTATCTATCTATCTATCTATCTATCTATCTATCTATCATCTCCTTCTTCCTTCCTTCCCACCTATATCTATCTATCTATCTATCTATCTATCTATCTATCTATCTATCTATCTATCTATCTATCTATCTATCTATCTATCTATCTATCTATCTATCTACCTATCTACCTATCTGTCTCTATCTATCTATCTACCTATCTGTCTCTATCTATCTATCTATCATCTCCTTCTTCCTTCCTTCCCACCTATATCTATCTATCTATCTATCTATCTATCTATCTATCTATCTATCTATCTATCTATCTATCTATCATCTCCTTCTTCCTTCCTTCCCACCTATATCTATCTATCTATCTATCTATCTATCTATCTATCTATCTATCTATCTATCTATCTATCTATCTATCTATCTATCTATCTATCTATCATCTCTTCCTTCTTTCCTTCTTACGATCTACCTATCATCTCTTCCTTTCTTCTTACCTACCTACCTACCTACCTACCCCATCCTATACCCAACAATTGCAGGGCGGGCCAGAACATTTAAAATCTCTCTGTATTTCTTGCCCTGGAAACAGCATGTCCACCCCCATCAAGCACATTTCTGGGTGCCTGCAGAGGATCAGCCTGGTGGTATTCAGGGAGTTTGGACAGTTTTAGCATCTTTTAAACACGAAATCTGGTTTCGGCACCTGCGTCTTTCGGTCAGCAAGCAGCGTTCCATCGCTTCTCACTTCCCCAAGGTCTATTAACATTGCCCCCCCCCTCCCCAAACACACAAACACCCATGTATCTCTCCCAGCACAGTATCAGCATGGTAATTCTAGTGGTGTCCTAGAGAGAGATCTGTACGGATTGCATTATACAGTTTTTATGTAGTTCCCTCCCTCTTAGAACATAAGGGGAGCCCTGCTGGATCAGGCCTCTAGTCCAGCATCCCGTCTCACCCAGTGAACCGCCGGTTGCTTCTGGGCATGTCAAGCCCAAGACAAAGATGAAATCTTCACCTGCTCTCAACTCCCTGCAAACGACCTTTAAAGACCTCCTGTCTGTATCTCCAACCTGGGGGTGATACCTGGGCATCCATTAATGCACATATACTCCAGGAATGTAGAGGAGCCCTGCTGGATCAGGCCACAGCCCATCTCGTCCTTAAGAACCTAAGAGGAGCCCTGCTGGATCAGGCCACAGCCCATCTAATCCATTAGAACCTAAGAGGAGCCCTGCTGGGTCAGGCCACAGCCCATCTAGTCCATAAGAACCTAAGAGGAGCCCTGCTGGATGAGGCCACAGCCCATCCAGTCCATAAGAACCTCAGAGGAACCCTGTTGGATCAGGCCACAGTCCATATAGTTCATAAGAACCTCAGAGGAGCCCTGCTGGATCAGGCCACAGTCCATATAGTCCATAAGAACCTCAGAGGAGCCCTGCTGGATCAGGCCACAGTCCATATAGTCCATAAGAACCTCAGAGGAGCCCTGCTGGATCAGGCCACAGCCCATCCAGTCCATAAGAACCTCAGAGGAGCCCTGCTGGATCAGGCCACAGTCCATATAGTCCATAAGAACATCAGAGGAGCCCTGCTGGATCAGGCCACAGTCCATCCAGTCCATAAGAACCTAAGAGGAATCCTGCTGGATCAGGCCACAGCCCATCTAGTCCATTAGAACCTCAGAGGAGCCCTGCTGGATCAGGCCACAGTCCATATAGTCCATAAGAACCTCAGAGGAGCCCTGCTGGATCAGGCCACAGCCCATATAGTCCATAAGAACCTCAGAGGAGCCCTGCTGGAGGAGGCCACAGCCCATCCAGTCCATAAGAACCTCAGAGGAGCCCTGCTGGATCAGGCCACAGTCCATATAGTTCATAAGAACCTAAGAGGAGCCCTGCTGGATCAGGCCACAGCCCATCTAGTCCATAACAACCTAAGAGGAGCCCTGCTGGATCAGGCCACAGCCCATCCAGTCCATAACAACCTAAGAGGAGCCCTGCTGGATCAGGCCACAGCCCATCTTGTTCAGCATCCCGACCCACAGTGACCCAACAACTGCACAGTGGTTCAGGGTGAGATCAGAAGATTTGTCAGTCTCTTTGCGTCCCCTTAATGGTTAGAACAGAAGGTTTGTCAGCAGCCTTGAGTCCCCTTAAGGGTGAGAAAAGCAGGGTAGAAAAGCCGACTCTTCTTCTTCTCCAGAGAAAACTAAAAGTAGCAACAACGACGGCGGCCGGACCGGTCCCTAACGAGTCTCTAGAGAGCAGAGCTTTTGGCTCGCAAGCAAACAAATTCCCTCCGTTTATTGCCGGAAGCGAAGCTGGAAAAACCAGAGGGCGGTCAGGTGCAAAAACAGAAAAGGCCGTCCCTGGTGTGCTTTCCTTTTTAAAGGCCGGGGAAACACAAACGCAGAGAAAACAGCAGCTGCCCAAAATTTCAGGCGCCCTGCGACGGGTTTCCCAGGGGGTTCGGGTTAAGTTTCTGCTCCTCGCTCTGCCGGCAACCCGCCGGGCTGGAGCAGAACCTTTGGGTATCAGGTGCGGTAAAAGTGCAAATAAAAGAAGAGAAAATGCATGATTAAATAAATTATCCCAGCCTTCTAGTGAGACACTGTGGTCCAGTGGTCAGGGAGCCGGACTCTCATCTGGGGATGCCCTCCACAAAGCCAGCTGGGTGACCTTGGGCGAGCCACAGCTCTCCTTCTGAGCTCTCACAGCCCCTCCTGCCTCACGGGGCGATCTTGTTGTGGGGAGGAGAACAGAAGCTTTGTCAGCGGCCTTGAGTCCCCTTAAATGCGTGAGAAAAGCAGGCTAGAAAAGCCAACTCTTCTTCTTCAAAGTGCCTTCAAGGGACATTGAAGTCTGACAATCTCCAGTCTTCTTCAAAATTTTGGTTGGGGTGAGTCAATACCCCTCAAATGCCTTTGCAATACAGTATTCACCTTTGTGGCATATTTGCACCCTTACAGGGACTCAAAGCGGCTGACAAACCTTCTGTTCTCACCCTTAAGGGGACTCAAAGTGGCTGACAAACCTTCTGTTCTCACCCTTAAGGGGACTCAAAGCGGCTCACAAACCTTCTGTTCTCACCCTTACGAGGACTCAAAGCGGCTGACGGACTTTCTGTTCTCACCCTTAAGAGGACTCAATGCGGCTGACAAACCTTCTGTTCTCACTCTTAAGGGGACTCAAGGTGGCTGACAAATCTTGTTCTCACCCTTAAGAGGACTCAAACCTTCTGTTCTTACCCTTATCACCCTACTCTGACACTTTGAACGAGAGAGGTCATAAGAAACCTCATTCCGCCTCGATTTCAGCGAGGCCCCTTATGCTTGGAGCCCATCATCTGCCAGCCAATTTAATTAATGTAATTTCTTTCTTTCCAGAAAACAAAGCAGGTAATCTGCCAAAGTCCAATAAGCGACTCAACAGACCGTAATCCCTTGTGGAGATCCACCCAGCAAGGTTAGAGGAGAGAAAGAGAGAAGACAGAGGGAAAACTGAGCAGGGGGCAGGAAAGAGATAGAAGACAGTGAGGACCTTGGAATCAATTGCATGGTTGTGCCACTCCCCTTCCTTCCTTCCTTCCTTCCTTCCTTCCTTCCTCCCTCCCTCCCTCCCTCCCTCCCTCCCTCCCTCCCTCCCTCCCTCCCTCGCTTGGCCCAAACCTTAACTATAATATTTTACCCCACTGGGGACTCAGAAATCAGAAGGTTCAGCTTCCAAGCTATCGAGGGATCTTCCTCCCTGCTGACCAACAAAGATCACGGTGTGCTTCTGAGTTTGTGTTGTGCGTTTCTGCGAGTTGTCCAATCATGCCCTGTCCCACAGTACCGCCAAGGTTACCCCCGGTAACCCGCATCAACTACACTCGCAAAGAGCATACCCTTCCCCACACAGTATCGGCCGGTTGATATCGAGGTACCCTTTTTTACGAGTCGTCCAACGACCAAGCCGGAGGGTGCCGTTTCTCTCCTATTGGCCCTTTGGCTTGAGCCATTGGGGAGGGGGATGTTTTATCTCTTGGGAAGGGCAGTTTGCGGATTTCAACGCTGGGGAGGGGAGGACATATAACAGGCTCACTTCCCAAACAGCTGCGAACGGGAGATTATCGGCTCAGCCGGCTCCTACAGAGAAAGCCCTAATCAATATTTTAAAAGAAAGTAAATTGACCCTCCCGTCCGTCCGTCATTAGGAAACCCACGCCATCCATCTACCTCCTAAGGTCTCCCCAGCGGCTCGCATCGGATAATGCTCAGAGAAAGCTCCCAGGACCCTCCAAGGTGGACTCTGGAAGGATTTCGCCTTTGACGGAGGATACCTTGCAAAAGAATGAACCCCTGCTATTTTTGATCCTCTGGTGCATGAAAGAATCCCCCCTCCAAAAACAAAAATAAATAATTTTATTTATTTATTTTTTGCACAACTCCCTTTCCTGGGTGAGACGGGATGCTGGACTAGATGGGCTATGGCCTGATCCAGGAGGGCTCCTGTTCGTTCAGAGAGGACAGGTGTGTCAATGGCTGCTAGAATTGAAGCCCAGGTACCAACTCCAGGTTGGAGAGACAGGCAGGATTCCTCTAAGGCAATTTGTTGGCATTCAAGAGCAGGAGAAGGTTGCCCTTGCCCCAGCCTGAGATGCCCATGGGCAATTGGTGGACCACTGTGTGGGACATGATGCTGGAATAGATGGGCTGTGGCCTGATCCAGCAGGTCTCCTCTGAGGTTCTTATGGACTAGATGGGCTGTGGCCTGACCAGCAGGGCTCCTCTGAGGTTCTTATGGACTAAATGGGCTGTGGCCTGATCCAGCAGGGCTCCTCTGAGGTTCTTATGGACTGGATGGGCTGTGGCCTGATCCAGCAGGGCTCCTCTGAGGTTCTTATGGACTAGATGGGCTGTGGCCTGATCCAGCAGGGCTCCCCTTAGGTTCTCATGGACTGAATGGGCCATGGCCTGATCCAGCAGCGCTCCTCTTAACTTCTCATGTTCCCTGACCGACCGCCCCACCATTAAAGAAAGCTGTCCCCACCATCCAAAGCAAGGCACTGTTTCCCCCCAAACAGCCGGTGATAAACCAAGTCTAGACGCTGCCATTAAGAACAAAAGGGAAAACACACAAAACCACAATGGAGCCAGGTGGGGAACGCGTGAAGAGGCCGCAGTGGCAGAAACACATTTGTGAGTCTCTAAGACCAAAGGAGGAAGCGTTAAAGAGCAGCGGAAGGGGACATGAAAGGCTCTCGTTCAATGACCCTGTTAACAGCGGATAGAGGGACTGTACAGAAAACTGTGGACCAGGGTTCTTTCAACAAGATGGAAGTAGTTTGCCATGGACAGAAAGGGGGGCCTTCTGGGGCCACTGTTCTCACCCATTTAAAGGGACTCAAAGCGGCTGACAAACCTTCTGTTCTCCTCCCCACAACAGAACACCCTGTGAGGTGGTGGGGCTCTGAGAGTTCAGAAGAGAGCTGTGACTAGACCAAAGTCACCCAGCTGGCTTCATGGAGGAGGAAGAAGAAGAGTTGGCTTTTCTACCCTGCTTTTCTCACCCATTTAAGGGGACTCAAAGCGGCTGACAAACCTTCTGTTCTTCTCCCCACAACAGAACACCCTGTGAGGTGAGTGGGGCTGTGAGGACTCAGAAGAGAGCTGTGACTAGCCCAGGGTCACCCAGCTGGCTTCGTGGGGGAGGGTTGAATCAAACCTGGTATTGCCAGATCAAGGAAGGAAGGAAGGAAGGAAGGAGGGAGGGAGGGAGGGGGAGAGAGAGAGAGAGAGAGAGAGAGAGAGAGAGAGAGAGAGAGAGAGAGAGAGAGAAAGAAAGAAAGAAAGAAAGAAAGAAAGAAAGAAAGAAAGAAAGAAAGAAAGAAAGAAAGAAAGAAAGAAAGAAAGAAAGAATAACACACAGACTGGAACCCACAAAGAAAAAAGCAGAAGCAGGGGTCGGATATGAATTGCAAAATCTGTTCCTGTAACTGGGGCTTTTGCTACAGCGTTCAGAGGAGGCCCCGTTTGAGAAATTTCGAAACCTAAAATAATAAAAATAAAAATGATGCAAAGAGCCAAGAGTGTTGCTTATCTGAGCGCTTGCAAGATCAGTGCGCAATTCAAGGTGAACCGTTTCCAGATCTTGGCTGTTGGAAGGGTTTTTTCCCCAGCAGAATTTATACATGCGGCGGAACTGACATTTACTTTTTGGGGAGGGCATCTCTACCTAGGGGTTTGCACGGATGTAATTTTTCGGATTCCATTCGGATCGAATACTCAAAAGTGCAATTCGATTCAAATTTGTTAAGTTTGAATTTAACCAAATCTGATCTAAATTGAGCAAATTTGAATCCATCTGTTCGAATTTTTCATCTGAATTTGCTCTTACGAATGCCTGTCTTTCCGTATGTGTGTCTGTGTGCGTTCGTGTTGTGTGTCTGTGTCTCTATATCTGTGTGTGTTTGTGTGTCTGTGTGTCTCTTTGTGTGTATGTACACCCAAGAAGGGATTCACATGTCTTTCTGCCCCACTCAGTGCCCTGTCCACACGACCCAACTCATAGCAACCTCAGGCCAAACGGCGCCCGCTGTGGGCCAAACCGAGGGCGTCCTCTGGGCCCGGGCAGCGCCGGAGAGGTGCAAAGAAAAATTTAAAATACCAAGGCGGCCTGACCATTCAGAGTCACCGAAGGGCAGCCCAGGGTCCGGCCGTCGCTTCAGAGTTCCGGCATTCACTCGCCCTTCCCTTAATCCGGGCCATCTGGACGATTCTCCGCAGAGCCGTAGCCCACTCGGGGGGCGCGGGGAAGAAAAAGGTAAAGTGCTTTGGAGAGGCTGCTGACCCTCCAATCCAGGATAAATCCAATTACCTTGATTGGCTTCGGGTCTGGCCTGCGCACGGATGTGCCCTCAGTCGCCCTAGAATCCCACTCAAAGAGAATCCGAACTGGATTCATGGCCGGGACTCCCAGAGACCTTAAACAGGTGCTACAGATAGGGGAATCGGAGCCGTGATGCCCCACAATTGCGGGGCACAAAACAGTGAAAGAATAAGGAGGAAGAACAGAAGGAGGAAGAGGAGGAGAGTTACGTAGGTCCAAACAGGTTGGCAGAAGAAGAGTTGGCTTCTATACTCCGCTTTTCCCACCCTTAAGGGGACTCCAAGCTGCTGACAAAGCTTCTGGTCTCACCGTTAAGGAGACTCCAAGCGGCTGACAAAACTTCTGTTCTCACCCTTAAGGGGACGCCAAGCGGCTGACAAACCTTCTGTTCTCACCCTTAAGGGGACTCCAAGCTGCCGACAAACCTTCTGTTCTCACCCTTAAGGGGACTCCAAGCTGCTGACAAACCTTCTGTTCTCACCCATTAAAGGGGACTCCAAGCTGCCGACAAACCTTCTGTTCTCACCCATAAGGGGACTCCAAGCTGCTGACAAACCTTCTGTTCTTCTCCCCACAACAGACACCCTTGTGAGGCAGTTGGGGCTGGGAGAGCCCAGAAAGAGGGTTGTGTGGAGGCCATAGGGCTTGCTGACTCAAGGGAAGGAGGGAAGGAGGAACAGACAGGCTGCATTCACCTTTGGAGGCCTGCCAGGGCTTTGCTCTGCGAAACGTTTGGTGAGCCGCCCTCCCTGGCGCGCGCCCAGCAGCCTTTTCCTTCCGCCACCCACCGCCTTTCCTGAACGCTTTCCAAGCCCAGCTGATCCGCTCTGGCTCTGGCAAGCCCGGTGCCTGGGCGGGGAAGGGAAGGAGGAGAGAAAAAAAAAAAGAAAAGGAAGAAAGGAAGAAAGGAAAGAGGAGGCTAGGAATGTAAACACGGCGGCGTTGACAGGACGCGCAAGACGAGGCCTGCCAAGCCGCTCAGGGGGCTGTCCCGCAACCGGGCGGCTTGGCAGGCGGTCAAGCCACTTCTTCAACCCCTGGCGGCTCGGGAAAGGCGGGCGCGCAACGCCGCTGAGGTTTTGCCAAAAGAAGAAGAGTTGGCTTTTCTACCCTGCTTTCTCACCCATTTAAGGGGACTCAAAGCGGCTGACAAACCTTCTGTTCTCACCCTTAAGGGGACTCAGAGTGGCTGACAAACCTTCTGTTCTCAGTCATTTAAGGGGACTCAAAGTGGCTGACAAACCTTCTGTTCTCAGTCATTTAAGGGGACTCAAAGTGGCTGACAACCTTCTGTTCTCACCCTTAAGGGGACTCAGAGTGGCTGACAAACCTTCTGTTCTCACCCTTAAGGGGATTCAAAGCGGCTGACAAGCCTTCTGTTCTCACTCATTTAAGGGGACTTAAAGAGGCTGACAAACCTTCTGTTCTCACCCTTAAGGGGACTCAAAGCAGCTGACACACCTTCTGTTCTCACCCTTAAGAGAACTCAAAGCGGCTGACACACCTTCTGTTCTTTCCCCCACAAGAGACACCTGTGAGGCAGGTGGGGCTGTGAGAGCTCAGCAGAGACCTGTGACTCGCCCAAGTCCACCCAGCTGGCTTTGTGGAGGAGGGCGGAATCCGACCCGGTATTCCCAGATAAGAGACTGGCTCCTTAACCACTAGACCCAACTGGCTCACAGAAGAAAAAGAAGCAGAAGGATTTCTGTGAAAAAAGAACCCAAGGATTTAACTATGAAGGCTAATGGCTCAAGATCTCTCTCCGATACTTTGAATTTTTTAAATAAAAAGTCTTTGCGAGTGAAAAGCAAGCAGTGATTACGGTATTTCAGTCTCTACAAACCGCAGCTACGCGTTTCTTTCACCACCAGTGTGTTTTTAAAAAACATATGTCTATGTGTCTCCCTGAGTGTAAAAGCAATAATTACACAGAGAGTCGACAGGTCCTGCCAGGCCAGCAAACTGAATTCTCCAGACTGAAGAGGCTTGGAGACTCAATGGGCCAGAGTGAGGGAGAGAGAGAAGGAGGTGGAGAAAGAACGAAATTTGAGAGAGAGGGAATAAAGGAAGGAAGGAAGGGAGAAGAGAGAGAGAAGGAAGGAAGGAAGGAATTTGAGAGAGAAGAAAGAGAGGAGGAGGGGAAAAGAAATCTGAGAGAGACAGAAGGAAGGAAGAAAGGGAGGGAGGGAGAAGAGAGAGAGAAGGAAGGAAGGAACTTGGGAGGGCAGAGAGAAAGAAGGAAGGAATTTGAGAGAGAAGAAAGAGTAGGAGGGGAAAAGAAATCTGAGAGAGACAGAAGGAAGGAAGAAAGGGAGGGAGGGAGAAGAGAGAGAGAAGGAAGGAAGGAACTTGGGAGGGCAGAGAGAAAGAAGGAAGGAATTTGAGAGAGAAGAAAGAGTAGGAGGGGAAAAAATCTGAGACGGAATAAAGGAAGGAAGGGAGAGAGAAGGAAGGAAGGAATTTGAGAGGGAAGAAAGAGAGAAGGAATAAAGAAAGGAAGGAAATTGAGAGAGAAGACAGAGAAGGAGGGGAAAAGAAATTTGGGAGAGAAGGAATCAAGGAAGGAAGGAGAGAGAGAAGAAAGAGAAGGAGGAGAAAATTTGGGAGAGGGAACGAAGAAATGTGAAGGAATGAAGAAAGAAGGAAGGAAGGAAGGAAGGAAGGAAGGAAGGAAGGAAGGAAGGAAGGAAGGAAGGAAGGAAGGAAGGAAGGAAGGAAGGAAGGAAGGAAGGAAGAAAGAAAGAAAGAAAGAAAGAAAGAAAGAAAGAAAGAAAGAAAGAAAGAAAGAAAGAAAGAAAGAAAGAAAGAAAGAAAGAAAGAAAGAAAGGTGTCTTTTCCCCATCTGGATTTCATCTGCTGCCCTTTGCACAAAGGGAGGAATAAGGAGGAAAATAATCTCCCCAGGAGCCCCCCCTCCAATTCCCAGCGTATTTACAACGTGGACATCAAAGGCCCTTCTGTCTCTGGGGCTGAAGGGTTGCAAAAAGCCATTTCCTTCTATTAGCTCCATGGCTTTTTCAGCTCAATACCCAGTTCGGACAGATCAAACACTGGACAGAAAGAGGGGCTGTCCGGAAAAGGGCTCGTTTCGGGGGGGGGGGAATGGACGGACGACAGACACACCACAGGGTGGGGTAGGTTGGCGCTGTTAAATTAAGGAATGCCATCAGCCTGGGTTTCAGCTTGGCTCTGTAGCAACTGATCGCTTGCAGCAATTACGGGAAAGGGAAACAAGGCAGGATTTCCCAGCACAGTCCAGGGTGCACACAAGCCCTATTGCCAAGACAGCAGCCCAGCTGGATCAGGCCACAGCCCATCTAGTCCATAAGAACCTCAGAGGAGCCCTGCTGGATCAGGCCATAGCCCATCAGGTCCATAAGAACCTAAGGGGAGCCCTGCTGGATCAGGCCTCAGCCCATCTAGTCCATAAGAACCTCAGAGGAGCCCTGCTGGATCAGGCCATAGCCCATCAGGTCCATAAGAACCTCAGAGGAGCCCTGCTGGATCAGGCCATAGCCCATCAGGTCCATAAGAACCTCAGAGGAGCCCTGCTGGATCAGGCCACAGCCCATCTAGTCCATAAGAACCTCGGAGGAGCCCTGCTGGATCAGGCCACAGCCCATCCAGTCCATAAGAACCTCAGAGCTGCTGGATCAGGCCACAGCCCATCTAGTCCATGAGAACCTCAGAGGAGCCCTGTTGGATCAGGCCACAGCCCATCCGGTCCATAAGAACCTCAGAGGAGCCCTGCTGCATCAGGCCACAGCCCATCTAGTCCATAAGAACCTCGGAGGAGCCCTGCTGGATCAGGCCACAGCCCATCTAGTCCATGAGAACCTCGGAGGAGCCCTGCTGGATCAGGCCACAGCCTATCCAGTCCATAAGAACCTCAGAGCTGCTGGATCAGGCCACAGCCCATCTAGTCCATGAGAACCTCAGAGGAGCCCTGTTGGATCAGGCCACAGCCCATCCAGTCCATAAGAACCTCAGAGGAGCCCTGCTGGATCAGGCCATAGCCCATCCTTAAAAACCTCCCTTTGGGGCTAAAAATACTGATTTTGGCAAACAAAGGGAAACCAAATTCAAGGTATTTCCCCCCACCCCAAATTAAGATACATTTGTAAATAAAGGGTTTTTTTTGTTCTTTTGCAAAATCATTTAAAAGGAAGCAAAGAAAATCCAAGCAAACATTTTTTTTCTCTCTCTCTCTCCTTTTGCGCATGAATTTCGAGAAGCCATGAGAACCCCAGGCAAGATCCCACAGGTGTGGCTAGATCCCCGCGCGGCTTCTCCAAGCAGACGCCAGGGTTTATTGCACACCTCGGGATGGTCCAGTCAACCTGGACAGGTTTTGCCCTTGGGGTTGCGGAGAGAGAACTGCACGTCAACAGGAGCGGGCACCGTGGACTTTGGCACGGCTGGATATCGCTGGGGAAACGCCGGACTTTCTTTGGTTTTGCACACACCCAAACGGAGGACAGGTCCCTGATCCAGCAGGGCTCCTCTGAGGTTCTTATGGACTGGATGGGCTGTGGCCTGATCCAGCAGGGCTCCTCTGAGGTTCTTATGGGCTAGATGAGCTGTGGCCTGATCCAGCAGGGCTCCTCTGAGGTTCTTATGGACTAGATGGGCTGTGGCCTGATCCAGCAGGGCTCCTCTGAGGTTCTTATGGATTAGATGGGCTGTGGCCTGATCCAGCAGGGCTCCTCTTAGGTTCTTATGGACTGGATGGGCTGTGGCCTGATCCAGCAGGGCTCCTCCTAGGTCCTTATGGATTGGATGGGCTGTGGCCTGATCCAGCAGGGCTCCTCATGGAGGACATGTGTATCAGTGATTCCCAGAATGGATGCCCAGGTACCACCTCCAAGTTGGAGAGGCAGTCAGGAGTCCTCTAAAGGCCATTTGCAGGAGCCAGGAGCCTTCCTCCATTCCAGCCACCGGGATCCAGACCCTACATCTTTCAAACACGCCTCCACTCTGTCAGAATCGTACCCACAACCATAAACTGGGCCAAAACTGTCATACAGACCCAAAGAAGGAAAACTGATGCTAAAAAAGGAGAGATTTGTCCAGGTTGTCACAGCCAGGGAAAAGAACTACCCCAGCCCTACAATTTCTGACAACGTCAGTTTGCAAAACCACAAATTAATTCCCTGGGACGGTATTACACACAGCTCTGGGGTTTCCTAGGTTCAGCACCCAGGCTCTAGAACAAGAATGCAGGCAGAAATAACACACGCAAGGTTTCTAGTCCTCATGTTCTGGGATGCTCTGAAACGTCACCACCTCCGGGCCCTATCAACACTGCTAGTTCAGAATTCCTCCCGGGGGGAGTTATATTGGTACAGTTACCTGCTTGAACTGTTCCTCGTAAGTCCAATCTCCATGATCCATCGTCTGGGCAGGCAGCTGACAGAGTTGGGCCCCGGCCCCGGCGGCCAGGCGGTCTTGAGTCCCCAGGAGCCGGGTGGATTCCCTGCGGAACTGCTGGGGGGCTTGGGGTTTGCATAGGAGCGGCGGTCCCGAATTCGACCGGGTCCCGTCCTCCAACATGTCTTCGCCTCCGTCAAAGTCCTCCTCCTCTTCCTCCTCCTCCTCCTCCTCCTCCAGATCTTCCTCGAATTCTTCATCACCCCATTTGCCCTTCCTGGGGAAGGGGGAAAAAAGACTGCATCAAAATCCAGCCACCCTCTCGCAAAGAAATTACCGGTTTGTTACTCGTCGTTTTTTCTAGGGGAAGAGAAAATGAGAGGATTGGCTTGATTCAATCGGGAAGATCCTTTCCTTAGTACTGATTAGGCTGAGTTCAGGATACGCACGGATGGGTTGCTGATATTTATAATCGAAATCATTTAACTGAGAGCCTGGATAAAGTTTTACTCTCCGTATTCTGCAATTTTTCTTCCTCCTTTTATAGTTTTTATTATTTTGTCCTCGTTTTTATAGCTTTGGAAAGAAACAATACTAAAGAGGCAGACTGATTGACTGAAGAAGAAGAAGAGTCGGCCTTTCTACCCCACTTTTCTCACCCACTTAAGGGGACTCAAAGCTGCTGTCAAAGCTTCAGTTCTTCTCTCCACACCACGACACCCGGTGGGGCTGTGAGAGTTCAGAAGAGAGATATGACCAGCCCAAGGTCACCCAGCTGACTTCATGGAGGAAGAAGAGTTGGTTTTTCTACCCTGCTTTTCTCACCCATTCAAGGAGACTCAAAGCAGCTCACAAACCTTCTGTTCTTCTCCCCATACCAGATGTGAGGCAGGTGGGGATGTGAGAGCTCAGAAGAGAGTTGTGACTAGCCCAACGTCACCCAGCTGGCTTCGTGGAGGAATGTGGAATCAAACCCAGTATTCCCAGATAAAAGACTGGATCCCTAACCACTAGACCAAGCTGGCTCCCACACTGGCAAAATTCTTCCCAATTTCTCTTCCTTCCCATTTTAGCCCCACAAAAATTAAGTAGCAGTCTGTTTGCGGCTGAGGGATTGTGACTGTCCTTTAAGCTTCCATGACTAAGTGGTGATTCAGTCCCAGGAACCCCTGGTGCTCTAGCCACTGCTGTACACCACCAACCCACAGCAAAAAAATCTGGTGACTAGCAACGGGGCCTTCTCTGTGATAGCCCCCAGACTATGAAATCATCTCCCCTCACTCCAAAGCTCTACTCAAGTGGATCGCAGAGTTCCTGGCAAGTTGGACAACATTGGGAAAGGCATAAATATCCCCCACTGTGGCAGAAAATCAGATTTATGTGATGTAGGCAGTACTGTATTACTGATTTAATACTGCTAGACTCAAAATCCCATTTTTAGGGAGGGAAAGAGGGAGAGAAGGAAGGAAGGAAAGAAGAAAGAAGGGAGGGAGGGAGAAAGGGAGGAGAGAAGGAAGGAAAAAGGGAGGGAGGGAGAAAGGGAGGAGAGAAGGAAGGAAGGAAAGAAGAAAGAAGGGAGGGAGAAAGGGAGAAAGGGAGGAGAGAAGGAAGGAAGAAAGGAAAGAAGAAAGAAGGGAGGGAGAAAGGGAGAAAGGGAGGAGAGAAGGAAGGAAGAAGGGAGGGAGGGAGAAAGGGAGGAGAGAAGGAAAGAAGGAAAGAAGAAAGAAGGGAGGGAGGGAGGAAGGGAGGAGAGAAGGAAGGAAGAAGGGAGGGAGGGAGAAAGGGAGGAGAGAAGGAAGGAAAAAGGGAGGGAGGGAGAAAGGGAAGAAGGGAGGGAGGGAGGGAGGGAGGGAGAGAGAGAGAGAGAGAGAGAGAGAGAGAGAGAGAGAGAGAGAGAGAGAGAAAGAAAGAAAGAAAGAAAGAAAGAAAGAAAGAAAGAAAGAAAGAAAGAAAGAGACATGTTAAACAGGTTTTCCCTTCAAGAGTTTTATTGTGTTTTGACCTCAACAGCCGTTGGGAAGGACAGCAAACAGAGCAGAGGAACATGTCTCTGGCAGAAAGAAGAAAAGGTACTTAGGCAACGCAGGAGAAGATTTCCAAAGGCATCCTTTCCCTTTCCCTTTCCCTTCCTTAGTTTCAGCGTCCATTTGAGAAAGAGCAAAGCCAAGAGCCCTTTTGATGCTCTTTTACTACTTGAACCCACCCTGGAGACTTTGCTTTGGGGACAATGAAGTGAGTAAAAGCAACAGACTCTCTCTGCCTTCCCTAATGCTTTCCCTTTAGGGACTTAAATTTGCATTGCTATTATTGCAAACTATTTACAGTACTGAAGGAGGAGAGGAAGAAGAAGAAGAGTTGGCTTTTCTACCCTGCTTTTCTCACCCATTTAAGGGGACTCAAAGCGGCTGACAAACCTCCTGTTCTCACTTTTAAGGAGCCTCAAAGCTGCTCTTCTCCCCAAAACAGACTCCCTGTGGGGCTGTGAGAGCTCAGAAGAGAGCTGTGACTAGCCCAAGCCCACTTTAGTGGAGGAAGAAGAGGAGCTGGCTTTTCTACCCCGCTTTTCTCACCCATTTCAGGGGACTCAAAGCGGCTGACAAAGCTTCTGTTCTTCTCCTCACAACAGACAACCAACGAGGGAGGTGGAGCTGTGGGAGCTCAGAAGAGAGCTGTGACTAGCCCAAGGCCACCCAGCTGGATTTGTGGAGGAGGGTGGAATCAAATCTGGTATTCCCAGATAAAGAGTCTGGCTCTTTCTTTCTTTCTTTCTTTCTTTCTTTCTTTCTTTCTTTCTTTCTTTCTTTCTTTCTTTCTGCAGCCTGAAGTTCATCTACATCTGTACAATCTATACCCACATTTCCTGAAGGGCCATTTCTGGTTCATAAACAACTGACCAACAGCTGGCTTTCCCATCTCATGTCAGCTTTGACTGGTTTATCCATTAAAAAATGGGGATTTTCTTGGGTTTCTTTTTTCTCATGGCCTCACAATCTTCCATGGTTAGGAATCAGGGGGGTCTTAATTTACTGGCTGACGGCATTAAAGACTTCCTCTCCATTTTGTAAGCACAACTGCCCTGTGAGGTAGATCAGGATGAAAGGAAGTTGGGGGGGCCACGGTCAGCAGTATGGGTTTTTGGAAGGGGACATTTTGGAACTAAGCAGGTAACAGACTGTCACAACCCAAAATGCTTTGATAGTCCAGAGTAAGAAAGAAGGAAGGAAAGAAAGAAAGAAAAAGGAGGGAGGGAGGGAGCGACGGAGAAAGAGAGAAGGAAGGAAGAAAAGAAAAAGGAGGGACGGAGAAAGAGAGAAGGGAGGGAGAAGGAGAGAAGGGAGGAAGAAAGAAGGGAGCAAGGAAAGAAAGAAAAAGGAGGGAGCGACGGAGGGAGCGACAGAGAAAGAGAGAAGGAAGGAAGAAAGAAAGGAGGGAGGGAGGAGAGAAGGAAGGAAGAATAGAGGGAGAATGGGAAAAGGAGAGAAGGAGAGAAGGAAGGAAGGAAGGAAGGAGGGAGGGAGGAGTGAAGGAAGGAAGGAGGGAGGGAGGGAGGAGAGAAGGAAGGAAGGAAGGAAGAATAGAGGGAGAATGGGAAAAGGAGAGAAGGAAGGAAGGAAGAAAAAGGGAGAGAGGGAGAAGGAAGGAAGGAAAGGAGAAGGGAAGGAGAAAGGGAGAAAAAGTAGAAGGAAGGAAGAAAGGAAGAGCATGCCTTTAACCTGGTGCCAAGAAAACGAAGACAGAAAGAAACATGGAAGTAAATCTAAGACTTGAAAGAACAGCAGAGAGCATGGACTTAAATACAGCGGCACCCTGCCTTTCTGTACAAAATAGATCTCATTACCTGCAAGGTGGTGTTTGCCAAGGCTGATTTATTTATTAAATGTATTTACTTTTGGGGAAATGTCTGGCTAATTGCCTTCATATTTTTGAGTGCTCCTCTGCACCGTTTCGGCAAAACCTACAGTGACAAAATGCTTATAGTTTGCAAAAACCCAGCTAAAACCCTCCCCTTGTCAAAAGCCCTCGCAGGTTTCTAGCCCTCATGAGAGCAGGCAAAGAAGCATCCCATTTCCGGGCCGTGGCGCTTGTTTACCTATGCAAAGAAAAATGCATACTGCCTAGACTTGGATCC
Organism: Aspidoscelis tigris stejnegeri; assembly: GCA_023333525.1. NCBI lineage: Eukaryota > Metazoa > Chordata > Lepidosauria > Squamata > Teiidae > Aspidoscelis > Aspidoscelis tigris. Next base: position 16,007,215 of record JALMGA010000014.1, on the reverse strand, counting down.
CACCCTGCACCCTAAGGGTTCTGGCAGGGCAGGTTGGGACAATTAAAATGTATAAAAATAGAAATTAAAAGTAATTAGACCCAGCAGAGGATCCGGAGGCGGAGGCAAACAGCCTCTTTCATGCCCAGGGCATGGATAAAGAGCAGCGTCTGAGCCAAGCGCCTGGAAATATAAAGTTGTTTTCCATCTTCCTTGAATTTCAACTCCACGCCACGTATGGCCTGGTTTTCGTAAAGAGTCTTTCCAATGGGGAGGTGTCCGTGAAATCCTAAATCCGGGGCTAAACAGTCCTGCTTTTCAGCCTTAGCCCTTATAAGTTCTTTAGAGCAAAGGTGAGGCGTGTCTATGGAAATAAATAAAAATGTATTCCTCATTCCCTTGGGTTGATGTGTTTCCTCCCACCAAAATTTCTCCTCCTTAAAATCCATCCACTAGGGTTGTAAGCAAATGAGTTATTTTGCATCCCATTCAAAGAGACCCCCTTCGAATGTGCGGTTCTATTTGATAAAAACATCGGAAAAAAATTATTCAAAATGAATGCATAAATATATCCCATATGTACCCAGTAACATATCCAATGTGGAAGCGTCAGATCTGCCCTGAATCCACTTTGAATCTGCTCTCAAACTCTGCACTAGAGATGTGGATTAATGCTTTTTTGATTATATTCAAATTTTGGAACATTTGATTCGACTTTGACTGTCGAAACTCATCACATTTGATCAGATTTCAAATGCCTACGAATATTCATCTGCATCCGTACTCCGGATCCGTTGCAGCTGCGACATAATCTTTTTTATCCTGGTTATCTTTGCCATGTATTAATCCACCACAGTAGGATTAAAATATGATCCCATTGGTGAATTATGGGGTTGTTTTGTATCCCATCTGCTTTCAATACTTTCAGCCGAATTATGTCCATAATGGTATGATTCCCGCAGAGATTTGTATCCCTGAAAAGTTCCCTTGAAATTGTAACACTCTGCTACCTCATTATAAAAGCATAAGAGAAGCCCTGCTGGATCAGGCCACAGCCCATCTAGTCCAGCGTCCCATCACACACAGCGTCCCACCAATCGCTCATGGGCGTCTCAAGCAGAGACAAGGAAAAATCTTTTCCTGCTCGCGAATCTCAGCAAATGGCCTTAGAAGCACCCTGCTTCCCCGCCCCCCAGCCTGAAAGATGGACTTAGGCATCCGTTCTAGTAGCCATTGATACATCTGTCATCCATCAACTTGTCCAACCCTTCCTTAAAGCCATCTAGGCTGGTTGCTGCCACCACCTCTTCTGGAAGCCAATTCCATAAACCGATGACCCTCTGAGTGGAGAAATCCTTCCCCTTGTCTGATCTGACTCTCCTGCCCATCAGCTTCATAGATGCCCCCTGGTTCTGGGGTTGGGTGATAGAGAAAAGAAATTTTCTCTATCCACCTTTTCTATACCATGCATGATTTTATATCCTTCAATCAGGTCCCCCCCTTAAACACCCTCTCTCCAGACTGAAGAGGCCTAGACGTTGCAGCCTGGTTTCATAAGGGATTTTGGTGCAGCCCCTTAATCATTCTGGTTGCCCTTTTCTGCACCTTTTCCAGTTTCATAATATCCTTTTTGAGGTGTGGTGACCAGAACTGTACACAATATTCCAAACGTGGCCTCACCATAGATTTATAAAGAGACAAAATGACACTTGCTGACTTGTTTTCTACTCCCTTGTTTTTCTAAGTGGCTACAAATAAATAAAAAATCCTCTACACGTTCACCTGGCTGGGGTAACAAAGTTACCATATGGGTCCTGAAGAGGGTAACATTGCTGAAAAGTTATGGGGTAACCAAGTTATCACACAAGTCCTGACGAGGGTAACACTTTTGCAAAGTTACGGGGTAATCATACGTATCCTAATGTGGGTAACAGTTTTGCAAAGTTACGGAGTAACCAAGTTATCACACACATCCTAATGAGGGTAACACTTCTGCAAAGTTACGGGGTAACAAAGTTACCACATGGCCTCCGCAGTTGTCAACAAAGGTTTAGGTGCATAAACAAAGTAATCTTTTCTCTCGCAACTCACATGTCCTCGTCTTCTTCGGAGACTGTGTCCTGCCGATAACCGCTCCCCTCTTCTGCTTCGACCTCTTCCTCCTCTTCTTCTTCCTCCTCTTCTTCCGAGGACCGGCCTTCCTCGGACAAGACGGGGCTTGAGGATTGGCTAAGGCCAGCAGCTGCCGCACGCATCGCAGCCAGCGCAGCCATTTGTTCCCGTTGGATCCGGGCGCTTTCATTCTCCCCTGCCTCCTCGGAAGGGGACGGATCCTGGTTGCGGCCACGGGGCAAGGCGGCCGTGGTGGAGGCTGCTAAGGGAGTCCCTTGGTTTGGCGCTGGGAGGGCCTGGGCCTGATCCTGCTGCTGCCGGGCCTCCATTTCCTTCTGCAACCGGGCCCGCTGCTGCCGCTGCAAGTTCTCCATGACCGCCTGCAGCTTCATGGCCCTACCTGCAGGGGGCAGCGCCCTGGAGGCGGAAACAGGCAGGGCGCCAGGGGTGCCGCAGTGCTCCAACGGAGAGGAACCCCCCAGGTGTGGTGTGGCAGGCAGGGGGGGTGTGGGGCAGTGTCCAGCCGGAGGCAACGCCGTGGGGGAAGGCGACAGGGGGGCCTCTGCCCCGGCAATCCCAGAGACAGCAATGACGTCCAAAGACAGCTCGGGCAACGCCGAGGACCGTGGTTTCTCACGCACACAGGCCGTATCTCCCTCCAAAACTGCCAACGGTCGATGTCCAATGCACAGGCTCAAAGATCAGCCGTGATCCTGCAACACAAAGTCCCGGGGGCTGCACGGCAGATGAGTCACTGCACCCCAGGCAGCGCGGGCCTCGGCTCTTGATTCGGCACTCTGCGTGGGCTTCGTCCTGTCCAAGGGGGTGGCGGTGCTGGCGGCGGCAGGCAGGGCGCTGTGTCTTGTCCCACTGGGCCGCTTCATCTAGGCATCAGTAAAAAACCTGCACAGGTTCCCCCCAAAAAGAATAACGAGAAAAGAAAGACGTTAGCATACCTTGAGGACTAGAACCTTGACATCTTAAAAACACTTTATCTCCCCCGCACTCCCCCACAAAAATTCCAGGCCTGAAACAAAAGGAGTCCCTGCCTAGGAAGTTCATACACGGGGACTGAAGACAGGTGGCCCCAAATCCATTACGAGGAGGTTAAAAGATCATGGTAGAGAGAGAAATCCCACAGGCCAGGAGCAGGAACCCGGAGTCTCTCCGGGGTCGGAAATAAAAACGACGTGTGCACAAGGCAGGCGGAGGCCATGCCCTCCAAGGAAAGGAGAACTACGGGTTGTTGTTTCTGCTCTTTTTTATTTTTTAAAAAGGAAGAAATTACCATCACCCTCCTTTTCGGAAGGGGAACAAGGCCTTGTTGTCTGTGTCTGCCAGGAAGAAGGCGGCAGCAAGCGAAAGGGGTCGGGCGACAGGGAAGGGGCTGAACTTGGAGGCTATTTCAGGGCTCCAGCTGGGAGTGCAAGCATGCTGCCGCTGCCTATTCGCCTTCTTTTAACACTAAAGACAGAAGGCACCTTCGCTCGACGCCTGCTCGCAGGCACTGGCCATGCAACCGGTCGGGCTGGTGGAACAGCTTCCCCTGCCGCGACCTCAGGAATGCCTACTTGCACATTCAGCTGCGGGGCCCTCCTTCGTGGTGCTGCTGTTTGCTGAGGTCTAATAATAAAAGGGAATTTAAAAAATTACAGGGAGGGAGGAAAGAAAGAAAGAGGGAAGGGAGGAAGAAGGGAGGAAAAAGGAGAAATGGAAGAAAGGAGGAAAGGATGGAGGGAAGAAAGAGGAAAGGGAAGAAGGGAAGAAGGGAGAAAAGAAAGAAGTGAAAGAAAGGAGGGAGGGAGGAAAGAAAGAAAGAAAGAAAGAGGAAAGGGAAGAAGGGAGGGAGGAAAGAAAGAGGGAAGGAGGGAGGGAAGAAGAGAGAAAAGAAAGAAGAAGGGAGGGAGGAAGGAAGGAAGGAAGGAAAAAGAAAGGAAGAGGAAAAGGAAGAGAGGGAAGGAAGGGGTGAGAGAGATGGTGGGAAGGAGGGAAGAAAGAAAGAGGGAGGGAAGAAAGAAAGAAAATAAGGAAGTGTAAAAGAGAAGAAGGACAGAAGGAGAGGGGGGAAGTAGGGGAGGAAAGAAAGTGAAGAAGGAAGGAAGGAAGGTTAAATGTAAGGGAGAGGAAGGTGACTTTTTCTCAGCTAAAGGCCGAAGTAAAGAAACACGCCTTTGCCAACCATCCAAAGGGGTGAAGAGGAAACGTTTGGGGTTACCATGTGGGAAAGAGGGCAGGGCCAGTGTACCTCTAAGAGCTGTGCATTATGGGAAACAGAAGCAGGCCCTTCTTGTCAGGCAAACAGTTCCCCCAGAAGGTAGAACTGTAGACAGACAGACAGACAGACAGACAGAGATCTGTACATAGATAGATTTCTACATAGGCAGATAGGTAGGTAGGAAGGAAGGAAGGTAGGTAGGTAGGTAGATGGACAGAGAGCTGTCTAAATAGATTTCTACATAGGTAGGTAGGTAGACATAGATCTCTACACAGAGATTTCTACATAGGTAGGTAGGTACATAGGTCTCTACATAGACTTCTACATAGGTAGGTAGGTACAGATCTCTACATAGATAAATTTCTACATAGCTAGGTAGGTAGCTAGACATATCTCTACAGTTAGATTTCTACATAGGTAGGTAGGTAGGAAGACAGAGATCTCTACATAGACAGATTTCTACATAGGTAGGTAGATAGAGATCTCTACATAGATTTCTCCATAGATACTGTAGGTAGGTAGGTAGACAGGTAGACATAGATCTCTACCTAGATAGATTTCTCCATAGCTAGGTAGACAGGTGGGTAGAGAGAGAGACATAGATCTCTACCTAGATAAACTGCTACATTAGGTAGGTAGGTAGGTAGATAAAGAAGGGGAGTATTAAAATTACAAATAGATAAATATATGCCCTGCCTTTTCCTTCAAAGAGAACCAGGCAGCCCTGTAGGATTTTATGATTTATGCACCGGAATGCAACCTTAAAGCTTCGTGGAAAGAATTTTAAAACAGCTAAAACTTTAATTGTGGTGTAAAGAATATAATTAAAATCGAGGATCGGGAAGACGAAACAAGCAAGTGGTAAACAGACAGGCATTCAACTGGTGCCTAAACAGACCAGGAGAGTTGGCGCCCCACGAATAGAGTATTCCAGAGGGTGGGTGCCACCACGGAGGAGGCCCCGATGGCCAGTAGATAGGCTAGTCCAATCCAAGTGTTGTATTTAATTCATTTAAATGAAAGGAGGGCGCACAGAACTAAAACTGAGGGGTGGGGGAAATAGCATCAGCTAAAAAGCAGGCACCGATTTTGGAGCAGGGTACCAGATCGCGCCTAGCCAGGCCGGAGAGAAGGGGCCATGATTTCCAGCTGGTGAAAGAGAGACAGCATTTGGGGAGGGGTCAAGGCCTTTGGGCTTACGGTGTTGGGTCAGACTCCGTTCCTTTGAGTTGTCCAACCTCTGGGACCTCTGACCAGGCCATAACTCCAGTCTGGAGCCCCTCTCCCACTGGATCCAAGCCCCCAATATCCCGTCCAACCCAACTGCCACGGAACCGCGTGGACAAACGTGTCCGGCACCGTGGGGAGACGGGAGCCAATCACATGGCCCTCTTTCATGGGCACCCACAGAGGCTGGCTTCCCATTGGCTGGAAGCAGCACACCTGGGAGAAGGTAGAAGCCACGGAGAGCTCTGATTGGTGGAAACACCCACTAGGTGAGAATCTCAGAGGATGCAGGTTCAAAACTGCGGACCAGGGGCAGCTGGCCGGACAGACAGCTGCATTGGCTGCCATTTCGCTACCGAGCCCAATTCAAGGTGTTAACATTGACTTATAAGGCCCTAAATGACTTGGAACGCCTTCTCCCTTATGGACCTGCCCGTGCCTTAAGATCTGGAGGGGAGGCCCTCCCGGTTGTCCCACCACCCTCAGCAGCAAAAGGGGTGGGCACACGGGAGAGGGCCTTCTCAGTGGTGGCCCCTAGTCTGTGGAATAGTCTCCCCCTTGAAGTGTGTTAGGCTCCTTCACTGTATATGCTTAGGAAGGCGGTGAAGACGCGCCTCTTTGCCCCGGCCTTTGGCTGAATGGGAATATACTCTCTCTTCCCACTTCATTACACTGTTGCTGTTTTAATATATGTCTGATTTCCAAATGTTGTCACCCGCCTTGAGACCTTTGGGTATGGGGTGGGGTAGGAATAAATTAAGAGAGACAGACAGACAGACAGGCCAGAGACAGGTAGGTAGGTACGTAGGTAGAGGTATAGATAGATAGATAGATAGATAGATAGATAGATAGATAGATAGATAGATAGATAGATAGATAGATAGATAGATAGATAGATAGATAGATAGATAGATAGATAGACAGAATCAGAGGTAGATAGGTAGGTAGGTGGATAGGTAGGTAGGTACTGTAGATAGATAGATAGATAGATAGATAGATAGATAGATAGATAGATAGATAGATAGATAGATAGACAGACCAGAGACAGAAACAGAGGTAGATAGGTAGGTAGGTAGGTGGATAGGTAGGTAGGTACTGTAGATAGATAGATAAACAGACAGACAGAAAGACCAGAGACAGAGACAGAGGTAGGTAGGTAGGTAGGTGGATAGGTAGGTAGGTAGGTAGGTAGGTAGAGAGAGATAAACAGACAGAAAGACCAGAGACAGAGACAGATGTAGATAGGTATACAGGTAGGTAGATACTGTAGACAGACAGACAGACAGACAGACAGACAGACAGACAGACAGACAGACAGACAGATAGATAGATAGATAGATAGATAGATAGATAGATAGATAGATAGATAGATAGATAGATAGATAGATTATCAGCGGTTCTCAACCTTGGGTCGTGACCCCTCTGGGTCTCGAACTACCCTTTCAGAGGGGTCGCGATGAGACTCCTGCCTTCCTGCCCCATCCTCACAGGGTTGTTGTTGAGGACAAACCAGAAGGAGCAAAGAAATTTAGAAAAGGCAGTGTGGTCTACTGGCTAGCCGCGTCTCCGGGCAGAATGAGGATTTGCCTCACTCCGAAACTTCAAAATGTCTTCCTTAGACATTGTATCGATGGGCTCTTCTCCTTCCTCTTTGTAAAACAACAATTCAGTTGCTGGAAGCCAAGCTTTGTTTAAAAAGCAGTTCTTAAAAACAGTGATTTCGAAATAAAGACCTGAAACAGTTACTTAAGTTTCCTGCCTCTTTATTTCTGCTTCGACTAGCCTGGAATAAAACTGTTCCATTTCTAGTCGTTCCCCCCCCCCCCCAACACACACACAAACACACACACAATTTTGCACAAGTATTGTAAATATATTATAATTTGCAAATTGCACGTCAGAACTGAAGGCAGCACCAGAAATCAAGATTATTTCAACACTGCTTCATCTGCCAAAGAGGCCCCCAGTTAAAAGCAATTTCTAATTGCACCCAGCAGTATTAACTCACCTAACTTCCATTTTGGGAGAAAACAAGGGCAAAAATCAGAATAATCACGATCGTCTAATCCATGTTCCACTTGAAAAGGGTAAAAAATATATAGGTAAATAAAATTAAAATGCCACCAGTGATTCCGGAGTCCGGAGCAAAGGGATTTCACCTCTTCCTCAATCACAGACAGGTAACATCTTTCCTTTTGGGGAGGGTTTTTTTTTTAAAGAAAACACCCAAATGAAGGCCAGACTTGGACACACCTTGATTTTACCGCCCTTTATCTAAACAGCAAGGCAATTAGAGAGAATGGAAAAATTCCATCCAGCCTTTGGAGACAGTTTGGGAGGCAGAAAATGTTTCTTTCTCTTTCCTCGCCAGAAAGCAAAGGGAATAATAATACTAATAATTCTAATAATACTACTAATACCAATACTATTAATAGTAATACTGATAACAGAAGAAGAGTTGGCTTTTCTACCCCACTTTTCTCACCCATTTAAGGGCCTCAAAGCGGCTGACAAACCTTCTGTTCTTCTCCCCACCACATAGACCCTGTGAGGGAGGCGGGGCTGTGAGAGCTCAGAAGAGAGCTGGGAGTAGCCCAAGGTCACCCAGCTGGCTTTGTGGAGGAGTGCGGAATCAAACCCAGTATTCCCAGATAAGAGTCCGGCTCCCTAATTATTACACTCTGCTGGTGCCTTCTCACGCTCTGAAAGTGGACTGAAGCTGGATTAAACCTCAAGTGTGTCCACAGCCCTTGTCCCCTTGCTGATGCATTCTCCCGCTCTGAAAGTGGACTGAAACTGGATTAAACCTTAAGTGTGACCGCAGTCCAAGAGAAGCCACAACGCCAGGCCCAAGACGGGAGAAAAAGGGGCAGAAACGAACCCAGTATGTTTTCATGATTAGAAAAACCTTTGGCCCTTTGGTTGAGCCAGATAACCTACGTTGACAGGCAGGAATTTCAGCAAGCATTGGGCTGGACGTTCTGCTCAAACCATTGCAAAACCAAAGCTACTTTTTAAGCTAGAATCTAGCCTAGGTAAATACACCTTCCAGGACTATTCAGGTTCTTTCCTTGAAAAGGTGGGAAGGATTTTTTTTTAAAAAAATCATGTCCTAGCACAGATTTCCTCCTGGAACACCAAGGAGTTGAAATGGCTGTGAATCATTCTGGTTGCCCTTTAATTTATGAGTTTAGTTATCCTCAAAGCACGCCCCTACAACCCCATCTCTTGCAAAGACCCCTCCGGCGGTCACTGCAAAACCCACACACTGATATATTTATGTATTTATTTGCATGCTTATCCGGACTCTAAACCCAAAGGTTTCACGGTTGGGGTATTAAAGTCCACATGCAAATGGAAGCTAGTAAAACACCATCACGGTGCCTGAAATTGCAGAAGAAAAACAATTTCCTTTTTTAGCCAAAGGCCAGATAAGGCCCCTTTATTCTCCGGTTCGCACAAAAGCGGGATGTAACCAAGGGTGTTTTTCCACTGTCAGAAAGTACCCATTTTTGCACCCATTTAGGACCCATTTGGGTGTGAGCCGGATGATCCCATTTCCACCGCGGCACCCGATTGCTTCCACTGCCGTGGGGGAAATCTGGATCTAATGGGTACATTTTGGCCTTTAATCCGGATTTTCTGTAGACCCCATTTTCTGGGGTCTTCTGCCAGAAAACCCGGATTAAAGGGAGCCTGTTTCCACTGGAAACAGGCAATGGGGTCCAAAGGAGGCTAGGGGGAGGGGATGCACCCATTGGGGGGCCCCTAAACCTAGGCTCCGAAGTCACTTTGAAGCCACTTTGAAGCCACTTCGAAGCCAATTCGAAGTCTGTGCAAAATAGCTCTGGAGTGCCTTTGAAGTCTGTGCTGATCTTCGGAGTGAACTTCGGAGTGACTCGGAGTGATCTACTAGATCCGGATTAAGGAATGTACCCATTCCTTAGATCCGGATCTAAGGGCTGCAGTGGAAAAGCACCCCAAAATTCAACGCCGCAACTGCCACCGAGTTTGGCTAGTTCATCTGAGCCCCAAGAAAAGGGCAGGTTATATGTGTCAACATCTCCCAGGAACATTTAACCCCGTGGAGGAACCGGAAGGGCAAGAAAACTTGGAGAGCTTCAGAATGAGGAAAATAGAACCATTTCCACGCCCAAAAGCAAGGACTGGAAGACGCTGCGGCGGCGAGAAGCCCAGAAGCAATTCTGCACAGATACTCCTGAATCGAATGCCAAAGCGTCTGACTCGATTCCGACGTTTAAAATCTGAATGCTAAAAAAGACCAATTTGAATGGATTCATTTGAAGGCTGGATTTGTATTTAAAGATACAAATGTCGACAGCGTTCGTATGTGTTATATGTATCTTGATGCATTTTGTATGCATCCCGTTTTTAACCAGTATTATAAGTGGAAATGGGTATCCAGTCCATAAGAACCTCAGAGGAGCCCAGCCGGATGAGGCCACAGCCCATCCAGTCCATAAGAACCTAAGAGGAGCCCTGCTGGATCAGGCCACAGCCCATCCAGTCCATAAGAACCTAAGAGGAGCCCTGCTGGATCAGGCCACAGCCCATCTAGTCCATAAGAGCCTCAGAGGATCCCTGCTGGATCAGGCCACAGCCCATCCAGTCCATAAGGACCCAAGAGGAGCCCTGCTGGATCAGGCCACAGCCCATCCAGTCCATAAGAACCTAAGAGGAGCCCTGCTGGATGAGGCCACAGCCCATCCAGTCCATAAGGACCTCAGAGGAGCCCTGCTGGATCAGGCCACAGCCCATCCAGTCCATAAGAACCTAAGAGGAGCCCTGCTGGATCAGGCCACAGACCATCCAGTCCATAAGGACCCAAGAGGAGCCCTGCTGGATCAGGCCACAGCCCATCCAGTCCATAAGAACCTAAGAGGAGCCCTGCTGGATCAGGCCACAGACCATCCAGTCCATAAGGACCCAAGAGGAGCCCTGCTGGATCAGGCCACAGCCCATCCGGTCCATAAGAACCTCAGAGGAGCCCTGCTGGATCAGGCCACAGCCCATCCAGTCCATAAGAACCCAAGAGGAGCCCTGCTGGATCAGGCCACAGCCCATCCAGTCCATAAGGACCCAAGAGGAGCCCTGCTGGATCAGGCCACAGCCCATCCAGTCCATAAGAACCTAAGAGGAGCCCTGCTGGATGAGGCCACAGCCCATCCAGTCCATAAGGACCTCAGAGGAGCCCTGCTGGATCAGGCCACAGCCCATCCAGTCCATAAGAACCTAAGAGGAGCCCTGCTGGATCAGGCCACAGACCATCCAGTCCATAAGGACCCAAGAGGAGCCCTGCTGGATCAGGCCACAGCCCATCCAGTCCATAAGAACCTAAGAGGAGCCCTGCTGGATCAGGCCACAGACCATCCAGTCCATAAGGACCCAAGAGGAGCCCTGCTGGATCAGGCCACAGCCCATCCGGTCCATAAGAACCTCAGAGGAGCCCTGCTGGATCAGGCCACAGCCCATCCAGTCCATAAGAACCTAAGAGGAGCCCTGCTGGATCAGGCCACAGCCCATCTAGCCCAGCATCCTACCTCACACAGTGGCCACCAATTGCTTCTGGGCTTCTCAAGCAGGAGACAAAGGCGAAACCTTCACCACGCCACCTTCACCCAAGGCAACCGTGATTCAGGGAAACAAAGGTAAGACATGATGCTGCCCCAGATTTGATTCCTATTCTGGCTGCAACCACATCCAAGCCAAAGCACTCCGAAGGCAACGCATGCCCTGATTCTGCCTGGACCCTCCAGCCTTTTTTAAAAGTGGTCCTTGCCTGTTCTTTGGTGTATTGTGAGTGGAAGGAGACAACGCATTTCTAAATTAATTCCACACCACCACCAGCAGCAGCCATCATTTCCAAGAAAGTAAAAAACCACATCACACTGGTTTGTACCGGAGCGCCTTCACACTCGGCAAAATTTGTTGGAAGAGAAGAAGAAGAAGAAGAAGAAGAAGAAGAAGAAGAAGAAGAAGAGTTGGCTGTTCTACCCTGCTTTTCTCACCCATTTAAGGGGACTCAAAGCGGCTGACAAACCTTCCGTTCTCAACCTTAACGGGATTCAAAGCGGCTGACAAAGTGTCTGTTCTTCTCCCCACAACAGAACACCCTGTGAGGTAGGTGGGGCTGTGAGAGGTCAGAAAGAGAGCTGTGACTAGCCCAAGGTCACCCAGCTGGCTTCGTGGGGGAGGGTGGAATCAAACCCCGTATTCCCAGATAAGAGTCCGACTCCCTAACCACTAGAACGAACTGAAAAGGCCTGAAAGCCAAGAATCTAGAAGAACTATTGGTTATCGATGTAAGCATGCTCTGCTGGGAAGCCAACAAATGTTTTATACATACTTAAAAAGCATTATTATTATTTAATAATAATGACAACAATAAATAATGATAATAATAATAATAATCCACCAGCACGTAACATCATCTCAGGATATTGGGAAGATCATGAGGCATCATGAAATATCAAAGTTGACATGTTTGGTGTTGCATTATATCGTGCTTCTGTATATAATAATAATAATAAAAAAAAGCTGACAGATTTAGTGTTGTGTATATTTTTGTGTTTCTGTATACATTAATAATAATAATAATAATAATAATAATAATAATAATAATAATAATAATAATAATAATCTGACAGATTTAGTGTTATTTTATATTGCTGTGTTTCTGTATATAATAATAAAAAGCTGACAGATTTAGTGTTGTGTTATATTGTGTTTCTGTATACAATATAATAATAATAATAATAATAATAATAATAATAATAATAATAATAATAATAATAATAATAATAATAATAATAATAATAATAATAATAATAATAAAGCTGACAGATTTAGTGTCATTTATATTGTTGTGTTTCTGTATATAATAAGAATGATAAAAGCTGGCACATTTAGTGTGTTATATTGTTTCTGTATATAATAATAATGATAAAAGCTAACACATTTAATGTGTTATATTGTTTCTGTATATAATAATGATGATAAAAGCTGACACATTTAGTGTGTTATATTGTTTCTGTATATAATGATGATGATGATGATAAAAGCTGACACATTTAGTGTGTTATATTGTTTCTGTATATAATAATAATTTTTAAAAGCTGACACATTTAGGGTGTTTTTCCACTGTCACTAAAAGTACCCATTCCGTACCCATTAATGGGTACGTAATGGCATTTTTGTACCCGTTAATGGGTACTTAATGGGTACTTCTAGTGACAGTGGAAAAACAGCCTTAGTGTCCTGTTATATCCTTGTGTTTTTGTATATTATAATCATCGTCGGAGGAGGAGGCCCAGTGTAAAATGCAGAAAAGCAGCTGGAAAGTTGATCTAGGTGATCTCTGGGATTCCTATGCTCTCTCTTTCTCACCGAGTCCATGAGATTATCTCCCAGGGAGCTGAAAGCATGACAGCAAAGTGTCTACGGATAAGGAAGGGATATCCTAAGTGCAATACAAAAGAACCCCCACCCCCAAATCCAGGTTTTTTCCACCCCTCCCTCCCCCTTGATGTTTCATTTTGGGGAAGCCACATCCAAGGCAGAACCACCTTTTTGGGGGGATCACCAAGGGCCCCCAAGACAAGGAAGGGCTTAACACTCACATCCACAACTCTCCGCCACCTCTACCTGAGTCAGAGGGAACCAAAACAGGTTCTAAGCAGCAGGGAGGGCGAATTTAAGCATGTACAATCTGGAAGTCAAGCCAGGGGCGTCCACACGGTCCCCAAACTGACCCACCACCACCCACAGGAAGGGGGGGGGAGAACCCCCTGACCCTTAAATCCACACACAGGGCCTGCCAAGCGCATGCAAAGGGTCCAAAAAGAAAGGCGCCCCCAAATATTGCTCCATTAACAATAATAATCATAAGAGGAAATATCAACGCCGACATGTTTGGTGTTGCATCATATTGCTATGTTTCTGCCATTAATAATGAAATAAAATAATAATAATAACAATAACAATAATAAGAAGAAGAAATATCAAAGCCAACATGTTTGGTGTTGCATCATATTGCTATGTTTCTGCCACTAATAATGAAATAAAATAATAATAATAACAACAACAATAATAATGAGAAATATGAAAGCCAACATGTTTGGTGTTGCATGGTATTGTAATAATATGAAATAATAATTATATGAAACATGAAGGCTGACATGTTTAGTGTTGCATTATATTATTATGTTTCTGCAATGCTAATACTAATAATAATAATAATCGATTCGCTGCCCTCCCAAAAGGAACTTCCGGAGATGCAAAGCTCTATTTTTGACTTTGAGGCCAACGTGGCTCTTCCAGAAGAGGGGGGTAAAAGAGGGGGGTGCATTGCAATGGAAGACCCCCCCCAGCCCCATTAAGCCACCCCCCCCAGCCCCTCAGGCTCGCTTAGGCGCTTTCCCAACGTCAGAGAGAGACCCAGAGAGGGTTCTGTTTGGAGAGGGGGGGCGCAGCCTCCCAGCTCACTTCCTCCCACGCCACAGGCCACCCCCTCCTTGCCCTCCCCCCCCCCACAGGCCAGCAAGCCAGGCTGCTGGCCTGCTGCTCTCCCCACCCACCCCACCCACCCCAAACATCGCCCAGCCCGGAGGCGCTTTCCATCTGCAACAGTATCAGCCATGAAAAGTATCATTAGCAATATTTATAATAATAACAATAATAATAGATGTGGGGATGCTATTCCTATCCAGCCAAGTCCCTCCGTAGGGCCCCCTCCCGCCGCCCCCCGCCGCCCCGGCAGGACCCCGTTTTGCCGACACGGATCCCTTTCCCTCCCTGTTCCCACGTTCCTCGCGGGTGGGTGCCCGACGCGCGTTTGGGGCTCTCCTGCGCGCAATCGCCTTACCTACCGAGGTGGGCCGCGGCGGGGGTGGGGAGGTGGGGTGGGGGGGTCGCTTCATTCCCCTGCCCCCCTCTCCTCTGGCTGAGCAGCCCCTCTCGCCCTCCGCCTGCTTTCTTTCTTTCTTTCCTTCTTTCTTTCCTTCCTTCCTTCCAAGGCAGCAGTTGGCTACTAAGTAGCCTGCGCGCAGTTCCTGGTTGCTTCCTTTTTGCGCGCGGCCGCGCGGCGCGTCCCCGTGGCTGGCCGGCTGGGGGGCAGGCTGGCTGGCTGGCTGGCTGACCTTCCTTCCTTCCTTCCTTCCTTCCTTCCTTCTTTCCTTCCTCTCTTTCTTTCCTTCCTTCCTTCCCTCGCCTCTCCAAACTCGCGTGGCCAAAAGCTGCGCGCTGCCTTCTTTCCTTCCTTCCTTCCTTCTTTCTTTCCTTCTTTCTTTCCTTCCCTCCTTCCTTCCTGATCTGGTTCGGTCGCTGCTGCTCCTGCTGGTGGGGAATTCTCTTCCTCCTCCTCTTCCTCCTCCTCCTCCTTCCCTTCTTCCTCCTCCCCACCCGGGGCCCGAGGCGCGCCGCGGCGGCAAAGCGCACCGACAGCGCGATCAGATAGACGAATTCCTATCCTCTGAATCAATGCCCAGACATTGGGGGGGGGGGTGAGAGAGGGAGGGGTGAGAGGGAGGGCAAGAGGGAGGGGAGGGTCCAGACGAGTGAGGGAGCGTCGCTCAATTCCAGGCGCCCGGGCCAAGCGCGCACAAGGCAGGCAGGCAGGCAGCGCCTCCCGCAGGGCCGCCCGTTCACTTCAATGGAGGGCAGAGAAGGCACAGGGAGGGGGGAAGAGGGATCGGATCCCCTTCCGGCTCCACCACGAGGGCCCATTCACTCCAGTGGAGGCAGGAAAAGGGCCAGCGGAGCAGCCACCTCCTGCCTCCTCCCCTACCACAAGGGCCCATTCACTCCAATGGAGGCAGGAAAAGGGCCAGCGGAGCAGCCACCTCCTGCCTCTACCACAAGGGCCCATTCACTCCAATAGAGGCAGGAAAAGGGCAGCGGAGCAGCCACCTCCTGCCTCCACTTCCTCTACCACAGGGGTCCATTCACTCCAATGGAGGCAGGAAAAGGGCCAGCAGTGCAGCCGCCTCCTGCCTCCTCACCACCATAAGGGCCCATTCACTTCAGTGGAAGCCAGGCAAGAGAGACGCCTCTCCTTCTCCACCCAAGGACCCATTCACTCCAGTGGGATCCAGAAAAGGCAGACTTTTCTTGCCTCCACCGGAGTGAATGGGACCTTGCGGTGCCACCCTTTGCCCCATGTCCTCCCTGACTTCCTTTAAATGAGATTGCCAAATGTTTCATTTGCCGCAGCGCCTCTGCTCTTAACACCTTTGCCAAATCTTCCTTTCACACCTGCGCCTCTGCTCTTAACACCTTTGCCAAATCTCTTCATTCGTCTCTGCACCTCTGCCCTTAACACCTTCACCAGGTGCTCCATTCACCCCTGTGCCTCTGCCCTTCACACTGTTGCCAGATGTTTCACGGACCTCTGCGCCTATGCTCTTCAAGAGCTCAGATGGCTTTAAGAGACAAGGCCCCGGTGGGAAATCATCGGCCGGACTGTTTTGGTTCTTTGGAGATATCCCCCAGTAGAAAGTCAGTGGGCTTTTTCTCCTCTTGGTCTCTATTTAAAGACCCCTCCTCAAATTATACTGGTCAGTTCTGTTAACTTAATAATCCCACCAGGCAGGAAGGGGAGAAAAGGGATCGAAAATGCCAAAAGAAATGGCAGAAAATGGGACGGAAATGTTTTGCTTGGTTCTCGTTTTTATTTGGGCGGTTTCCTTTTTATTTCATTAAAAACTAGCAAACCATCCATCACCTGGATACCTGTCTGAGGCCCCTTTAATAGCAATAATAATAATAATAATAATAATAATAATAATAATAATAATAATAATAATAATAATAATAATAATAATAATAATAATAATAATAATAATAATAATAATAGCAACAAGAACAAGAACTATTAAAAGGGCATCAGACATAATGATGATGATGATGATGATGATATTCTTATCTATGGATTTCTAGGGCTGTGGTCACACTGAAGTTTTAATCCAGCTTCACTCCACTTTCATAGCGAAATTACCTCTAATTTTCAGCAAAGTTACCTCTAATTTTCTTTTTGCATAACCCATCCCAAATGTGGATTTTTCTGAGTTATTTAACACTGAAAGGAAAACCGCTTGTCACCCTTGCTGATGTAAGCGCTCGCTCTGAAAGTGGCATGAAACTGGATTAAACCTTAGGTGTGGCCACAGCCCTTGTCACTTTGCTGATGTATTCTCTCACTCTGAAAGTGGATTGAAGCTGGATTAAACCTTGAGTGTGACCACAGCCCTTGCCTTTTGCTGATGTATTCTCTCACTCTGAAAGTGGACCGAAGCTGGATTAAACCTTCAGTGTGACCACAGCCCTTGCCTTTTGCTGATGTATTCTCTCACTCTGAAAGTGGACCGAAGCTGGATTAAACCTTGAGTGTGACCACAGCCCTTGCCTTTTGCTGATGTATTCTCTCACTCTGAAAGTGGACCGAAGCTGGATTAAACCTTCAGTGTGACCACAGCCTTAATTGCTTTGCTTAAGGTAGAGATACCTCCTGGTAGCTCTTGCTGGTTCGGAAAGAGAACTCTGCCCAAAGTGTAAGCTGGGAAAGGTGCATTTTAATATGGGTTAGGGTGTAAATGGATTAGTTTGCAAATGGCGCCATCTACTGGAGAGGTGGGGTGATAGAATCATAGAACCATAGAGTTGGGAAGGACCTCTTTGGTCATCTAGTCCAGCCTCCTGCTCAATGCAGGATTCCCTAAACCTTCCCAGATGGATGGAGGTCCAACCTCTGCTTGAAGACCTCCAGCGAAGGAGAACCCACCACCTCCCAGGGCAACCTATTCCATGGACTGGTCGCCCTCAATGTCAGGAAGTTTCTCCTAATATCTGATCTGTATTGACTCCCTTGGAGTTTCATCCCGTTGTTTCTAGTCCTCCCATCTTGTGCCAGTGAAAACAGGGACAGTCCTTCTGCATCATGATGGTCCTTCAGAGACTTGAAGACCTCCATCATGTCTCCTCTCAGTCTTCTCTTCTGCAGGCTGAACACTCCTAGATCCTTCAACCTTTCCTCGTAGGACGTGCTTGCCAGACCGCTCACCATTTTGGTAGCCCTCCTTGGGACTCGCTCCAGTTTTATCAATGTCCTTTTTGAATTTAGATGCCCAGGACTGGGCACAGGACTCTAGACGAGGTCAGACCAAGGTTGAGTCAAGAGAAATGATTACTTCTCCTGATTTAGATTCTATACTCCTCTTGATTCATCCTAGGATGGTGTTTGCCTTTTTTGCAGCTGCATCACACTGCTGGCTCACGTTCATCCTGTGATCAACCTGGACACCAGGATCCTTTTCACTTGTGCTGCTACTCAGCCGGATTCCTCCCCTTCTGTATGAATTTTTACCATTTTTCTTACCCAGATGTAGGACTTTCCATTTGTCCCTATCAAATCTCATCCTGTTAAGTTTCAACCCACTGTAGATTCGAATGCCATAAAATCCAATTCGATTCTGATATTTGAGATTCAAAGGTCATAAAATCCGATTCGAATCCGTACGTTAAAATGTTAGATTCGTATTTAAAGATACGAATGTCGACAACATTCGTATCTCTTATACGTAACTGTATGCATTCTGTAAAAACCCTTATGTGTCTCGTATTATCCTGTAAGCATCCCGTTTTCATCCTGTATTTTAAGTGCAAGATACGGATAATTTTCGCGCCGATTCGTGTACAACAGATACGAACGTACACATTTGAATCATTCAAAAATCCATATTGGATTTGAATTGAATATTCAAAGTTGCGCGCCCACATGCTTGCGCGTCGCTGGGAAAATCTTGTGGAGGGCAGAGAATCATGCCAAGCAATAGTAGGTGTCTTGAGTAAGTGAGCCAAGTTGCATGCGCCAAAGTCAGGGTTCCACGCCGAGCGCGTCCTACAGGCCTCTTGGTCTCCTCCAGGGCGGACGTCTTGCAGGCTGCAAAGGGGAGGATGGAAAGGGGGCCCGGGTCCGCGCCGTTTGGGAAGGGGGCGTGATTTAGGGGGCTACATCCCAGAGGAGAGGAACTGCATCTCCGTGTTGGCGTGGGCCCGGCCGGCGCGGCCGGCGTCGCCCACCCTCTGCTTTTTGAAGGCGAGCGGGACGACCTTCCGCAGGGCCTTCTGGAAGTTGGCCCCCATGAAGGCGTAGACGACGGGGTTGAGGGAGGAGTTGGCGTAGGACATGCAGTGGGCCCAGATCTTCACCTTGTAGGTGTAATAGTTGTGCCGGAAGGCGGGGTCGAAGGCCTGCAGGAGGATGAGCAGCTGCATGGGGCCCCAGCAGAGGGTGAAGAGCAGCACGATGATGGCCACCATCCGGGAGATCTTGGCCCGCGTGGCCTCCGAGCGCTCCGCCAGCTGCTGCACCTGCAAGAGGAAGGAGAGGTGGGCTTGGAGGGGCACAGAGGGGGCTGGACTGGGGACCGTGGGGGGCTCATTGCTCTCGGGGAGGGGGGGGTGATGGGAGCTGGGGTCCAAAATGGCCGGACTCACGGGGGTTGATGGGAGCTGGGACCCAAAATGGCTGAACCCATGGGGGCTGATGGGAGCTGGGACCCAAAGTGGCTGAACTCACAGGGGCTGATGGGAGTTGGGGTCCAAAATAGCCGAGCTCATGGGGGCTGATGGGAGTTGGGGTCCAAAATGGCTGAACCCACGGAGGCTGATGGGAGCTGGGACCCAAAATGGCTCAACTCACAGGGGCTGATGGGAGTTGGGATCCAAAATGGCTCAACTCACAGACTGATGGGAGTTGGAGCCCAAAATGTCTGAACCACAGGGGCCGATGGGAGTTGAGGTCCAAAATGGCTGAACCCACAGGGGCTGATGGGAATTGGGGTCCCAGCGGAGGAAACTGGCCAGGGTTGGTGGAAATGTCATCCATACGGCCGTGCTAGCTGAGGTTGATGGAAACTGGAGTCCAAAATGGCCACGTTGGCTGGTGCAGATGGATCTGTGGTCCCAAGGGATGGTATTGGCTGGGGCTTGTGGGAGTTGGAGTCCAACCATGACCAGAGTCCAAAGGTGCTTTGTTGACCAGCGCGGACAGGAATGGGCATCTCACCCACCTGAAGAGGCCTGGTTGGCGGAGACCGGCCCAAGGAGAGCCATACCTGGCAGGGATTGTCCACTGGCTGGACGGTCGGGCGTCCCATCCGGTACAGCATGGCCGTGTAGCAGAGGAGGATGGTCAGGAGAGGGAGGAGGTAGACCATCAGGAAGTTATAGAGGATGAAGACCCTTTTGTGGTAGACGGACGGGAAGGACTCGCTGCAGTAGGTCTGCGGGCCAAACCAGTATCCCTCGGTCAGCCGGTTGTACACCAGGACTGGGGTGGAGACAACTAAGGCGCCTGCAAGAAAAAAAAAAAGGCATTGGGTACCTGCAGGGCCTTATCCGGAATGGCCCCCTCCCATTTCCTTTCGGGCACTAAAACCTCTCAAAGGGTTACTTCAGATAAGGGTCTACCCTGAATCAAGTCCCACACATCCTGGCAAACAAAAAAGTTTTAGGCGAAAACTGAACAAAAAAGGTTCCCAGTGCACTCTGGAGAAAGAATGCTCGGTAGCCTAGGGGCAACCACTGAAAAGGCCCTGCCTCCGAACAGCCTCTCCGCGGACATCGGAGGGAGAAGGGTCTATCAGGAGGCCCAACCAGAGGATCTCAGCTGTTGGGCAGGGATAGACAGTGGGAGGTGGGACCCAAGCCCGGTCCCATTTCAGTCCGATTGGGCCCAGTGCTCACCAATCCATGTGCTGATGCTCACAGCTGCTGCGACCCGGGGGGTCCGCTGTCGGAGGGAACGGAGGGGGAACACCGTCACGTACCACCGGTCCACGCTCATGGCGGTCAGGGTGATGCAGGTGGCTTGCACGGAAACCTGAGGAGCGAAAGAAACGCGTGCGGCGTCACAACAGCCGTGCAAATTTCAAGCAGACACCATGTGCAGGATTTCACCAAGCCAGTAACAGCAACAACAACAACAACAACAACAACAACAGCAACAAAAGTTCATAGTCAGGCCTTCCAGTTCAGCTATGATTTCCTTTCTAATTCTCCCCCAAAGAGGCGGAATTTCAGCTCGCCTTTCTTTCCTCCTCCCTCACCCTCGCTTTTCCTTTCATGCTGTGTCTTCTAAATTCTTTCTCTGAGCCCCTGGGGATAATTCTTTCCTTATCAAGGATACTTTGGAGTCTCTCTTAGATGGGGAGTCCTTTTTTGGGGGGGGGTTGCTGAAGGATGGAATAAAAGAGCTATTTTTCATAGTTCCTCTTTTGGACTGCCTTGGAAATGCTAGCCTGAAATGCCCTAGATGACAGGCACAGGTACCTGGTACCCAGGGTTACCTGCGGCTCGACCCCGGCTGCAAACTCACCTGTTGGAAGTAGTTGACAAACTTGCACATGAACTCCCCAAAAATCCAGCTGGGGAGCGGGTAAAGCATGGCGGTGAATGGGACGCAACAGACGAGGAATATGATGTCGGTGGAGGCCAGGTTGGCTGTTGGAGGAAAGAAATAAGTCCTTGACCTGTTGATTTCCATGGGTCAAATGCTCCCTCTGCCCCTCCACTGAACCGGATCAAAACTCTAGAGCCAAAGGGGACCTTAAGGACATCTAGACGGGCCCTAGAGCTGAAAGAATCCAGCAAGGGTTTGGTTGAAGACCTCTATGAGAGAAGAAGGAGAAGGAAAAGAGGAGGAGGAGAAGAAGAAGGAGAAGAAGAGGAGGAGGAGTTGGCTCTTCTCCCCGCTTTTCTCACCCATTTAAGGGGACTCAAAGTGGCTGACAAGCCTTCTGTTCTTCTCCCCACAACAGAACACCCTGTGGGGCTGTGGGAGCTCAGAAAGAAAGCTGAGACTAGCCCAAGGTCACCCAGCTGGCTTCATGGAGGAAGAAGAAGAGTTGGCTTTTCTACCCTGCTTTTCTCACCCATTTAAGGGGACTCAAAGCGGCTGAGAAACCTTCTGTTCTTCTCCCCACAGACAACCAGTGAGGTAGGTAGGGCTGTAAGAGCTCAGAAGACAGCTGTGACTAGCCCAAGGTCACCCAGCTGGCTTCATGGGGAGGGCAGAACTGAACCCGGTAGTCCCAGATAAGAGTCCGGCTCCCTAACCGCTAGACCTAAGAGGCCTCAAAGCAGCTGACAAGCCTTCTGTTCTTCTCCCCACAACAGAACGCCCTGTGAGGTAGGTAGGGCTGTGAGAGCTCAGAAAGAGAACTGTGACTAGCCCAAGGTCACCCAGCTGGCTTCGTGGAGGAGGCCAGAATCAAACCCAGTACTCCCAGATAAGACTCTGGCTTCCTAACCACCAGAGGAGATCAACCACCCATCTAGAACATGCGTTGTATTACCCAACGGCTTTAATCTCGAATTTGCAATCAATTTGCAAATTAAAAAAAGAAATAGCTCCCTGTATTATTTTCATGTGCTATATTTTAAATATATTTTAAGTTATTCTGCTTTTTTGCCTTTGACCCACCCTGAGACCTTTGAGGAAAAAGGCAAAATATACAATACATTCTTAAATAAAATAAGAAATACCTCCATCTATGAGTCACTGAATGAGTTATTTTAATATCGTGTTTATATGCAATTTTAGCTTGATTTAAATGACTCAATTCCCAGTAATTTTATTTAAAAAGCTACTGTATTTCTACTACATTTTAATTTAAATTTCAGTATGGTGTGACCCTCGCTGGGCCTTTTGAGGGAAAAGGCAAGATATAAATTCTTAAATAAAAGAAGAAGTAACTTGATCAATGATTCATTGAATGAGATATTTTAATATCATGTTTATATGCAATTTTGGCTTGATTTAAATGACTCTATAATCCCCAGAAATTTTATTTTAAAAACCGCAGCAGCTACTGTATATCTACTTCATTTTAATTTAAATTTCAATATAGTTTCCAGAGAAACCAATCAATTTGCAATTAAAAAAAAAAAAGAAATCGCCCCCTGTACTATTTGTGTATGCTGTATTTTAAATATATTTTAAGTTATTCTGCTTTTTTGCCTTTGAGCCACCTAACCTTTGAGGAAAAAGGCAAGATACAAATTCTTAAATAAAATAAGAAATACCTCCATCCGTGATTCACTGAATGAGATATCTTAATATCATGCAATTTTAGCTTGATTTAAATGACTCAATAATCCCCAGTAATTTTATTTAAAAACCAAAACAGCTGGTGTATTTCTACTTCGTTTTAATTTTAATTTCAATCTGATCAAGTTAAGAGTGATTGATAAAATACCTACATAGGTAAATTGTTTGAATGGTCTAGAATTGATTCCAGGGGTGTTTTTCCACTGTCACTAAAAGTACCCATTAAGTACCCATTAATGGGTATGTAATGGCATTTTTGTGCCCTTTAATGGGTACGTAATGGCATTTTTGTGCCCATTAATGGGTACGTAATGGCATTTTTGTGCCCATTAATGGGTACTTAATGGGTACTTCTAGTGACAGTGGAAAAACACCCCAGGTCTCAATCTTTTGCGCATGATTTAATCTCAGAAGCTGCCCCATTGATGTGGCAAACAATTGTAGTGGGCAAATGAATGGATTTTATTCGCCAGCCCATCGGCCATATCAACACAGAAATGGACCGTTGGGTTGGACCTTCAGAGAAAGCAAAATTCTACGGGACTCCAAGCCGAGTAGACCAGAGATTTGGAGGGTACCTTGGCTATGGGACCCCAGCGAGATGATCCCCATTGGATCATGTCCCTCAACCCAGCTTGATGCCCACGCGGGACCCCCAGCACTCTCACCGATGTAGAAGTTGGTCACCGTTCTCATCTGCTTGTGCTTCGCAATGACATAGATGACCAAGGAATTCCCGACCAGCCCGGCCACCATCAGCAGGGCGAAGAAGAGCGGGACCAGCCAGGCGTCCACCAGGCGCGGCGGTTTTTGTGGCTCCGAAGCGTTGACACACAAAAGCTCAGGTGTGCACGTCGAAGCGTTTAGAAACCAGAAGGACCCATTGAAGTCAGAAGCGGGGGACCACCCAACCATCCTCCTGCCTCCTTCCTTGGCTTCCTTCCCCAGAATGCTCTGTTCCAAATGTAGCATCTATGGGTGATACAGTCTGGCTGAGTCTTGAGTGGACAAAGATGGAACCAAAGTGAATGAAAGTCCAATGGTGATGAACTTCAGGACCTTGGACAGCTCTCTGTGAAAGCAGACGTTGCTCTAGAGAAGATAGTTGGTAGAATTCAAGCAGGAATTTTGGGATTTCTGGTTGATTCCGAGTAGAAAGGACTTCTTTGGGGTTTCACCAACTTTGAGAGCATCTTAAGGGAACTCTTTTTGAGAAAAATAGGGTGATAATGCTCACCTGTCCTTGAATTCTCTAGCAGCGAAGGAGCAGGATTCTTATCTGGGAATACTGGGTTCGATTCCAGCCTCCTCTATGAAGCCAGCTGGGTGACTTTGGGCTAGTCACAGGTCTTTTCTGAGCGGTCACAGCCCAACCCACCTCACAGGGTGTTCTGTTGTGGGGAGAAGAACAGAAGGTTTGTCAGCCACTTTGAGTCCTCTTAAATGGGTGAGAAAAGCAAGTTAGAAAAGCCAACTCTTCTTCTTCTTCTTCTTGTCTCGTAATCACTGTCAATGATCTCTTTTACAGAATTATCTTCTAAGCATCTTTGGTGGGACTGGTCACTCAACTGTCCACTTACTGGCCTTGGAGACGAAATGCACGCCAAAGCAAGATGCCAGCGGCCTGAGGAATCAGAAATATCTTCTCACCTTCCAACAGTCCCGGAGCAGGAAAATGGGACAGGTATTGAAACGAGTCGGCGCTTCAGGTGCGATCCAGATCCTGCAAAGGGTCCCAAATCTTTCACACTCCCGGGCTTTGGGTATAGCTGCTCGCCGCCACAAGTTTGTGGGGTTTTGTCTTTTTCAAAAGAAGCCAGACACGTGAGTCATTGCAGTAATAGACTGGCTGCTGAAAAGCAAATAGAGGATTTAACCTCCTGCTCTTTTCCTGATCGAATATTCCCTTCTGGTGTTTAAAAGCAAGCAATTTCTCCACTGCACGCTGGTTTCCTGGCTCCTCCGGCTCTCTCGCTCTCTCGCTTTCTGCTTCTAGGCAACCTTTTTCACCGAGTTTTAAATCACTGTGTTTGCCCTGTGGATATATGGGAGGCGTGACGGGGAAGTATCTGCATGGTTAGAAGGAGAAGGGGCGACCCCTGTGTGCTGGGGATTAGGGTGCCCCTGGGAGGCAATCAGTTGATTTTTCTCCTGGGGCTCAGAGGTCTTGGTCCCATGATTGGGAAGAGCCATGCTCAATTAGATTCAGAGTCCATCAGATTCGGTCTTAGGGCTACTGGTTCGATCACCAGGCTCTCCCTAGAAGTAGGCAATGGCAAACCACTTCTGTATCCCTGCCAAGAAACCTGCGTAGAGGTGCCCATGGAGTCGGCGAGGAGCTGGTCACAACTTGGTGGTGCCCAACAACGACGTTCTGTATTATGTTATCAGTGGCATTCGTTTTATACCTCTGTCTAGAAGTAGGCAATGGCAAACCCCTTCTGTATCCCTGCCAAGAAACCTGAGTAGAGGTGCCCATGGAGTCAATGAGGAGCAGGTCACAATTTGGTGGTACCCAAAAACAATGTTATGTATTGTAAGTGACATTCCTTTTACAGTTCTTGTTTACAAACCGCAATAGCAAATCACTTCTGTATCTTTGCCAAGAAAACTGCAGAGATGGATGCACTAACTCATCTGTCCACATTCTTCCTAGAAGTGATACAGAAGTAGTTTGCCAGTGCCTATTTCTGGGGAGAGGCTGGGAACTGAACCGGCCACCCTCTGGTTTTCAGGCTGCTTGTTCCACCACTGAGCTATAGCTATGGGCCCACAGATGCAGTTTTCTTGGCAGCCATACAGAAGATAGGGTGTCTAGTGTGTGGAGAAGAACAGGAGGTTTGTCAGCAGTGTTGAGTCCCTTTTAAGCGGGTGAGAAAAGCAGGGTAGAAAACCAACTCTTCTTCCTCTCCAAGCCCAGCTAGGTGACCTTGGGCCAGTCCCAGCTCTCCTAGGAGCTCTCATAGCCCCAACAACCCCACAGGATGTCTACTGTGTGGAGAAGAACAGGAGGTTTGCAAGCAGCATTGAGTCCCTTTAGGCAGGCGAGAAAAGCAGGGTAGAAAAGCCAACTCTTCTTCCTCTCCAAGCCCAGCTAGGTGACCTTGGGCTAGTCCCAGCTCTCCTCTGAGCTCTCACAGCCCCAGCAACCCCACAGGATGTCTACTGTGTGGAGAAGAACAGGAGGTTTGTCAGCAGCGTTGAGTCCCTTTAAGCGGATGAGAAAAGCAGGGTAGAAAAGCCAACTCTTCTTCTTCTCCTTCTTCTAGTCGTTTTCTCATCACTGGATCTAAAGCAAAGTCGCATTTTCGGAGTCAGGCCGGCTTGTCACTTTGCTGACACATGCCTACTTCAGGGTGAAAGTGGCGTGAACCCAGATTGAAAGTTTGGCTCCGAATTTACGCTGGCCAACCTGCGAAGAGAGGAACGAATCAGCAGGCCTCTCCCATCCACCTGGCTAGGGGCGTCCGTTCTGTCCTAGCCATCCGCCCCAGGGGGTTGGGATGGATGACCTTCCTCCGGGGACCCAAACTGAGCATCCCTATGGAGGAAGGGATGGGAAAAGAGGAATTAAAGGAAGAAAAGTCCTCCAATCCATTGGACTAAGAGGGCTGATTTCGGCTCGCTGAGAGAGTACAGTGCATTAGGAAATGCCTAATGACAGCCAATTAGCATGACCTAATTTTCTTCTATTCCTCCTTTTTAAAGCACTTTTGGAAACTTAGCAACCAACAGCAATGTCTGGATCTGACTCCTGGTTTCTCCCCGCTTTTTCCTCACTGTCTGCTCTACCCATAAAATGCCACACAGGAGCCTGCAAAAATGCCTGCCCCCCCCCCCCAAGTGTTTGTGTATAGAGCACACAGGCAGAAATCCTGTTGCCCAGAAACCCAATTCCGGATCTTAATGGGCAGGGTCTCACTGGGGTTGGCCCCGCCGCGCAAACCGGCACTGGTTAATTCATCCGTTTCTGGCAGTGGCAGCCTCCCGCTCCCGGAGAGTGGGAAGGAAAGCAGGCGGTTCCTCTCTCTTCACTCTGTTGTCTTAGGTCAGTGATGGCAAACCTTTCGAGCTCGGTGTGTCAAAATTCGCAAGAAAACCTAGCTAAACTCAGGTGCTGTGTCAGTTCTAGAAATATCCATAATTTTATGATATTTGTAGCTCTAGTAAAAAAGTTGTATTTTTGATATATGTATTTTATTAAAAGCAAAAACAAATAATTATTTACATTAGTGACTTTTGTTGCTAAATCTTCAATTGAAAGTTGGTATGTCATACACTTCAAGAATAAGCAAGCAATACACGTCCAGGGGCCAGGGTGACCAGGTGTGTCACCCAAAAGGGCTTGGCGTGTCACCTGTGACACGCGTGTCATAGGTTGGCCATCACCGTCTTAGGTTCTTATGGACTAGATGGGCTGTGGCCTGATCCAGCAGGGCTCCTCTGAGGTTCTTATGGACTGGGTTGGCTGTGGCCTGATCCAGCAGGGCTCCTCTGAGGTTCTTATGGACTGGGTTGGCTGTGGCCTGATCCAGCAGGGCTCCTCTTAGGTTCTTATGGACTGGATGGGCTGTGGCCTGATCCAGCAGGGCTCCTCTGAGGTTCTTATGGACTGGGTTGGCTGTGGCCTGATCCAGCAGGGCTCCTCTTAGGTTCTTATGGACTGGATGGGCTGTGGCCTGATCCAGCAGGGCTCCTCTGAGGTTCTTATGGACCGGATGGGCTGTGGCCTAATCCAGCAGGGCTCCTCTTAGGTTCTTGGGGACTAGATGGGCTGTGGCCTGATCCAGCAGGGCTCCTCTTAGGTTCTTATGGACCGGATGGGCTGTGGCCTGATCTAGCAGGGCTCCTCTTAGGTTCTTATGGACTAGATGGGCTGTGGCCTGATCCAGCAGGGCTCCTCTGAGGTTCTTATGGACTGGGTTGGCTGTGGCCTGATCCAGCAGGGCTCCTCTGAGGTTCTTATGGACTGGGTTGGCTGTGGCCTGATCCAGCAGGGCTCCTCTGAGGTTCTTATGGACCGGGTTGGCTGTGGCCTGATCCAGCAGGGCTCCTCTTAGGTTCTTATGGACTGGATGGGCTGTGGCCTGATCCAGCAGGGCTCCTCTGAGGTTCTTATGGACTGGGTTGGCTGTGGCCTGATCCAGCAGGGCTCCTCTTAGGTTCTTATGGACCGGATGGGCTGTGGCCTGATCCAGCAGGGCTCCTCTGAGGTTCTTATGGACTGGGTTGGCTGTGGCCTGATGCAGCAGGGCTCCTCTTAGGTTCTTATGGACTGGATGGGCTGTGGCCTGATCCAGCAGGGCTCCTCTGAGGTTCTTATGGACTGGGTTGGCTGTGGCCTGATCCAGCAGGGCTCCTCTGAGGTTCTTATGGACTGGATGGGCTGTGGCCTGATCCAGCAGGGCTCCTCTGAGGTTCTTATGGACTGGGTTGGCTGTGGCCTGATCCAGCAGGGCTCCTCTTAGGTTCTTATGGACTGGATGGGCTGTGGCCTGATCCAGCAGGGCTCCTCTGAGGTTCTTATGGACCGGATGGGCTGTGGCCTGATCCAGCAGGGCTCCTCTTAATCCATGGAGAACAGGTGTATCAATGGCTCCTAGAACGGATGCCCGGGCATCACCTCCAGGTTGGAGAGGGGGGCAGGACTGCTTCTCAGTTCCATCTGCAGGTAACCTGGGAGCAGGTGAAGTTCCTGCCCCGTTCTCACCCCAACCCTGCAAAGGAGGCCGAAACCCCCAAGGCCACTGTCTGAATCCTCCACACATCCATGGGGAATCGACCCCAAGGGACCCCGAAGCCCCCATTCGGGCCGCCAGGCACCGGGGAAAGGGGTGGCAGTGTTTCTACTCCAGACTCCAGACACTATCCTTTCTCCGATGCTGAACGCAGGAGTGTGGAAGCCGCAGGCGAGGAGGATGGGCGGCACAGGTGAGCGACATCTCTTCCGCGTGGGATGCTGAGTGGAAATTGCCAAGGCGACGCAAAACGTCAGATCACCTTGGCACCCATGGAGCCGACGGGAACGGCTGGATGCTTCATCGAACACTCTTCCACAGAGAGCTCCCAGTCACGATGAACATGTAGCATCTCAGAGGCCTCAGTGCACTTGTGGCGAGAGGCTCACCCGCCTATGACAGTCCCTGGCCTTCAAAATCTTATATTTTTATCATTTCAAACACACGGTGTTGCTCTGACGCTCTTTCCCCTGCGGGACGCTCAGGTGCGTTGCCAGACCTGGATGGCAAAGAGCAGCAATTGCTTGCACTCATCACATGTCCAGAGGCACTTTGTTCATGAGAGACGAAGGGTGTTTTTCCCCTGGCAGAAAGTACCCATTTTTGCACCCATTAAGGACCCATTTGGGGTGTGAGCCGGATGATCCCATTTCCACCACGGCACCCATTGGGGACCCGATTGTTTCGACTGCCACTGGGGAAATCCGGATCAAATGGGTACTTTCTGGCCTTTAATCCGGATTTTCTGTAGACCCCATTAATGGGGTCTACAATGGGGTCTGCAGGCAGAACATCCGGATTAAAGGGAGCCTGTTTCCACACTTGTGTGGCTTCTGGCCTTTAATCCGGATTTTCTGTATACCCCATTAATCCGGATTAAAGGGAGCCTGTTTCCACACTTGTGTGGCAATGGGGTCTAGAGGAGGCCAGGGGGAGGGGGCACCCATGGGGGGGGGGGAGCCCAAAAACCTAAGCTTTGAAGTCATTTTGAAGTCACTTCGAAGTCTGTGCAAAATAGCTCCGGAGCGTCTTTGAAGTCTGTGCTGATCTTCAGAGTGAACTTCGAAGTGACTTTGAAGATCAGCACAGACTTCAATGGAGCTCTTTTGCACAGACTTTGAAGTGACTTCGAAGTGACTTCGAAATGACTTCAAAATGACTTTGAAGCCTCTTCGGAGATTGCACCCCCTGTCCCCCCAGACCCCTCATGGGTAGATCCGGATTTCCAAATGGGTGCTCCGGTGTTTCCACGGCAGGGAGGCTAGCACCCATTGCTACTGGGTGCTAGACCACCCGTGGAAACACATTGCGTACTTCCCTTAATCCGGATCTACTAGATCTGGATTAAGGGAAGTGCCCATTCCCTAGATCCGGATCTTCTTAGATCCAGATTAAAGGAGCGCGGTGGAAAAACACCCTAAAATTCAGAATTTGCAGAGGCAACTGAACTTCAATTTCGATCACTACGGAAGGAGGAAAAAAAAGCTCTCTATATTTAGATTCTATCCATTCAGCAACAACGCAAAATCCACCACCATGCACCACTGCGAACAAACCTGCTAGACTTCCAGCTGCAGGGCCATTCAGAGCAGACCCCTCAAATGCGATAAATTTTGGGGAGACTCCCACACTGAATTTGCAAGAGGAAAGAAGATGGCATTAAATCATAAAAGCATCAATATTTATTTACATTAACACAGAGAACACATTTTTCAACCCTGTTGCAATTATGCTCCGGAAGCAAGGGGGCACGACGGTGCAATCATAATATGAAATCCCTGCATGCAGAAAGCTAGCCTGCCAAGGAAAAAAAAAAGGATTCACTTTTGCTTGGCAGTCTAGCTTTCTACATGGGGGGATTTTTCTCCATCATGTCTCAGCTGGAAAATGCTTGCTTCCAGATAGATGCCAGTTTATACCATGAACCTGGCTGGCTTAGAAACCCATAACGCCCCAGAGGAAAACCCAACAGCTTTTCAAATCACGACAAGCCCTGAAACCAATATTTTACGTGACCAAAACATCCCCAGAACTAACACAATGGTAGCAAAATTAACTTTGGCTTGCTGTAGTTTTTGTGATCATATAAAATTGCAAAAAATTGGCTGTGAATAGAAGCAATTTGCACCATTTAAAAACATACACACACATGCTCTTATGTGTCCTAGAGAAGATATTTTGCTCAAAGATTCAATTCAGATCAAAGACGCGGACAGAGAAAAAAACAAAATCTTCCATAGTCTCGATTTTGATCCACGAGCAAACCCTGAAGGCTTCTCGATGGGGAGATGGGTGGATAGATTTTAAAAATGCAGGCTGGAAGTTTTATGGAAAAAGACAGCCCAGGGACTTATGTATTTTTTTGCGTTTTTATCCTGCTCCGTACCAAAAGGTCTCAGGCTGGGTTGCAAAGAAACCTGGGCGGGTTATGGAAGAAATTGTGCAACTGATAACAAAGTGCACAATCACTTCCTTCGTGGCAAGAGGAAGACGCTTACGAATTAGCCGCCGAAAATCAAGGTAAGCTTTATTATGGGTCTGCGTGAAGGTTGCTTCCGGCTGGATTCTGCTGAACTGGGCCTTAAACAATGCAAAAAGGTTCCAGAACAAATGAGGGGTGCTACTGTTAATTTGCTGCCCTGAAATTTGAGTCCTCATCGGGCTCCCAAGGAATTTCAGGCCACAGTGGTTTTTCAGGGCTTTTCCTTCCTGTTTCTCAGTGCCCAACTTTCACTGCCGTACATTACGCCAGGAAAGACCGCTGCTTCGACTCTTGAAAGGTAACCCTTCAGGACGCTATCCAGCCTGAGGACCTGGAGAGGACCTTCATCCAACAATTGACTAAGGGTGTTTTTCCACTGCAGCCCTTAGATTCGTATCGAAGAAGATCCGGATCTAAGGAACGGGTACGGATTGGGATTTTCGATCATTCGATTCATCACGAAGCGAACGTCGAAAACTTCATTTGTGGGCAACCCTATCGGAGAGAAAGGAGAGGACCAGAGACATTTCCAGCCAGCCTTGAAGTAGAAAAAAAATGCAAAGGAGTCGTTTGCACTGCGCATAGCGTGGGAAACAATGGAAAATACGCAAAACTGATGGGTTTAAAAATCTTCCACTTCTAGGCGTTATCGGAGCCGGGTTTCCCCGGCCTCCTGCCCGCCAACGGCTGGGATAATCAATGATTGCAAACTGCATCTCCGCGCAACAAATGAGCATGGATTTCAGATATTTCGGCGAAACAGGACAGCGGAAGCGAGGAAAGAGGCAGGCAAAAATCTCCGACGGGGTTTTGGATGGATGGACGGACAGGCAGACGGACGGACAGACGGATGGATAGTTGGCCGGCCGGCCGGCCAGCATCAACTCATCTTCTCCAAGTACGTCGAAAGGAGAAGGTCAGGCGGCAAGAAGATTGTGCGTTTGTTGCTGACCTTCATCTGGCGTTGGCCTCCGTAGTTTGAACCTCGGGCAGAAACAGAAGCAGATTTTTTTAAACCCATATGCACCCTCCCCACATCCACACGCATCCATACACAACTGTACGCAACCCGTAGTTATCCTGTATGCAACCTTAAAGCCATCCAGGCTGGTTGCTGTCACCACCTCTCCTGGCAGCCAATTCCATAGACCGATGGCCCTCTGGGTGGAGAAATCCTTCCCCTTCTCTGATCCGATTCTCCTGCCCATCACCTTCATAGATGCCCCCTGGTTCTAGGGTTGGGGGATAAAGAAAAGGAATTTTCTCTATCCACCTTTTCTACACCATGCATGGTTTTATATCCTTCCATCAGGTCCCCTCTTAAAATGCCATTTTTCCAGGCTGAAGAGGCCCAGACATTGCAGCCTGGTTTCATAAGGGATTTTGCTCCAGCCCCTGAATCATTCTGGTTGCCCTTCTCTGCCCCTTTTCCAGATCCCTTCTGAGGTGTGGCGACCAGAATTGCGCACAATGTTCCCAATGTGGGATTATAAGCCTGACTCAGCTGAGCCCTTAGGTGATTCCTTCCTGCTAACTGAGGGCTCCAGGACTTTGCTAAATGAACATTTCTCGGTCAGCTGCAGGGGACCCCTGACTATCAGCTCCCGAAAGCCAAGAGTCCAGGGTGGGGAGGCGCCCTGGGAAAGCCTCGCCCTCCCTGCGCCGGAGAGATAATGCTTCTCCTCTTGTAAACAGGCTAAGACTCTACAAGCATAACTGTGAATGGGGAAAGAATTGATGCTCACTTGCAGAGGCGAGATCCAGGTATTGGCACAGGGCGTGAAGCAGCAGGCGCTCGAAGCTGGTAGGAGGACGTAAAAAGACAACTTGTTAACGCTTTTGCAACACATCCCCTTGGGTCGCTTCCCTTGCCTTTGGAGCTCAGGAGCTCTGTCCAAACTCCACAGGGTGATTCAGGGTGCAAGATTGGTTGGGAGAGGGAGGCAGGACCTTTGCAGAAGGTCAAGAGCAGGGGACGGACTTGCCTTCGTCTCCGGATTGAGGTGACCAGGCTAGATGCTGGACTAGACGGGTTCAGCCCTAATCCAGCAGGCTCCTCTTGGTTCATGGAGGACAGGTGTACCCACGGCTACTAGGATGGATGCCCGGGTACCACCTCCAGGTTGGAGAGGCAGGCAGGAGGCCTCTGAGGGCCATAGGGAGGGAGCCAAGAGCAGGTGAAGGTTTTGCCTTCATCTTCTGCTTGAGATGCCCAGAAGCAACTGGTGGGTCGATGCTGGACTAGGTGGGCTGTGGCCTGATCCAGCAGGGCTCCTCTGAGGTTCTTATGGGCTAGATGGGCTGTGGCCTGATTCAGCAGGGCTCCTTTGAGGTTCCTATGGACTGGATGGGCTGTGGCCTGATCCAGCATGGCTCCTCTGAGGTTCTTATGGACCTGATGGGCTGTGGACCGATCCAGCAGGGCTGCTGTTAGGTTCTTATGGATCAGATGGGCTGTGGCCTGGTCCAGCAGGGCTCCTCTGAGGTTCTTATGGACTGGATGGGCTGTGGCCTGATCCAGCAGGGCTCCTCTGAGGTTCTTATGGACTGGATGGGCTGTGGCCTGATCCAGCAGGGCTCCTCTTAGGTTCTTATGGACTAGATGGGCTGTGGCCTGATCCAGCAGGGCTCCTCTGAGGTTCTTATGGACCGGATGGGCTGTGGCCTGATCCAGCTTGGCCCCTCTTAGGTGCTTACGTTTTTAAGCAAGCTAGCAGACTCCATGACTCCAAAAAGGTCAGGCTGACCAAAGAAGCCAAACCTTTTTCCAGACCCCAGACATTCTTTGTTACCTGTTATCCATCATGGCCGTGTAGACAGCACAAGGGCTGGCAGAGAAAAACGCCAACAGTTCTTCCTCCAAGCCCTCCAAAGTCCCCTGTTAATATATTTTAAACACTTGGTCAGACCTTTAACGTCTCTTATTCCTTTAATTTTTAGCCGAACCCTTTCGTCGTGACTTCTGTTTCTTACAGACAGTTAATAAAGGGACTCCGGTCTTTCATAAACCTATCTGTTGTTCTGTCTTTTAATAGGGTCCAAATGGCAAATTGGGCCCTGGGTCTCTGAAGGAGCGCCTTCTACCCTATAAACCTGCCCAGGCACTGAGATTTCAAGGATAGGCCCTTCTTGGAGTTCCTTCTCTTGCAGTGGTATGAGGCATAGCGACATGCAAGAGGGTCTTTTCTGTGGTGGCCCCTAGACTCTGGGCCTTGAGTATCTGAAGGAGCGCCTTCTCCCATATGGACCTGCCCGGGCACTGAGATCTCAAGGAGAGGCCCTTTTTGGGGTTCCTTCTCTTACAGAGGTAGGAGACATAGTGACTTGTAGGAGGGCCTTCTCTGTGGTGGCCCCTAGACCCTGGAACCGCCTCCCTCCTGAGGTTCTGAGTGGTAAGATTCTGTTTGATATGGAAGTATTTGCACGAATCCGATATGAACGCTTACGTATCCTGTAACAGATCCGCCCTGAATCCCATATTTTATTTTTTTGCATTGATATTCGGTCGAATCGACCGTCTAAACATTCGATCCAAATGCAGCAGCAGAGTCCTATTCGAGCATTACCATGGGGATCCGGCCTCGCTTCAGGGTGGCCCTCAAACGCCGGCTGATGCGCTGGAAGCATTCATGCGCGGTGTACGCAGAGTGATCTACGGCAAGGAGGAAAAGAAGATGAAGACCTGCTAGGTTTCAGACCCTCCCTGCAGCTCTCCAAACCGTCTCCCTGGCTGTGCCCTGTTCCTTTCTTGGACCCTCAAGCCCGAATGCAGGAAAGTCTGGTTCTAAGTTCATAGGCGGCCAGAAAGAAAGAGGAAGATTTTGGCTTCCCCACTGCATAGAAGGCAGGCTGGCTCCCAGTCTGGAATAGCCCAAACAACACTAAGGACATTTCTAGGGGCGTGGTGATGTGTCCCTGGCCTGAAACGGCTCGCAGGTATGGCCAAAACCTCACTGAGAAGCGTACAGTTGGAAGGGACCTCTAGGGATCATCTAGTCCAACCCCCTGCTCAATGCAGGATTCCCTAAACCATCCCAGACAGATGTGGGTCCAGCCTCTGCTTGAAGGCCTCTAGAATCATGGAATCCTAGCTGGAAGGAACCTCTAGGGTCATCTAGTCCAACCCCCGCATAATTGATTCCTTCAGGGACCCCCGCAGCAGGCGAAGAAATCCCCTCCCCGCTTTTGCATGCAGAGACGGCGATCGCCTGGTGGTGAGGTTTCCCTGCCTACGATCAGCAGCTGATGGGCTTTTCCCAAGCCTGGCTGGCCCCTGCAGGTTCTGACGCATGCAGAACAAACACAGGAGCGTTTCAAAGTCCACCGCGCAAAAGATTATCAACCTCTTTATTGTTTCGAAGCTACTGAAAGGGAAAAGGTTCGACCTTGATTCTATCATACCATTCCACTTGTCCTTGGCTTTCTCAGGCAACCTGCTCTTCTGTTTCTTGGTTGCCTCTTCCTCCAGGTACAGGAGAACCCTCTCCTGCTCCTCACCAGACCGGTTTATGAAGTCGTTCCAAATCTAGTTGAGAGAGAATGGAAAGCGAAGCCGGCGGTTTTATCACCGTCCGTGACGAAGCGATGCACATTTCACACTGACGGTTGTTTATAGAAGGGTGTTGTATTTCCGTAGAAGATTTTCTTCCTCTTAACCCCCACAAATTCTCTTAAAATATCTTATTTCTTAATTTCATTTCTTCCTAAACATTCCTCGAGAAATTATACGTGCGTCACTAACCTTGGAAGGGCTTGACCACCAAATAGGTTAAAGAGTGCTTTTTACCAATTTACTAATTCACCCAAAAAGCTTTCTCTCTCTCGTTTTTTGAGCAGGGATATTATTTCAGAGAGGCCGAAACCAGAGATGCTTGGAGATTTTCAGAAAGGCAGAAGGTGTTACCTTCACATAAGTCTCGTTGTTGCAGACTTCGGTGAAGATGCTCGAAGGGGCAGTGGGGGGGTATTCCCCGTCCTCGCTAGCGTATTCGTCTTGCTCCAGAAGGTTCATTAGGTACCGAGCTGGAAAACGCAACGTGAAATGAAGGACATGTGGCAAAATGTGGCACGTGGACCTTACAAAGTCACAGCGATTAGGGCACCTCTTTGCTCTAAGGACGAAAACAAAACCCGCGGACTCGGGTGCGTTCCATCAGAACGGCTTGGGCAGCCGGGTGTTCTAATGGAACACCCAGAACATTCCAAGGGTCTCTCCTGGGAACACTGGTCCAGCAGAGCCACGTTAGGCATACGTGAACTCAAGAGCGATTAATATTTTGCCCTAAGGACGAAAACAAAACATGTGGGCCAGGCTATGTTCCATCAGAACGGCTCAAACAGCGGGGTGTTCCGATGGAACAATCAGAACATTTCAAGGGTCTCTTCTGGGAACTGTGGTCCAGCAGATCCACATTAGCAACACCGAGAGCCATCAGTATTATTTTACCCTAAGGAAGAAAACGAAATTCACGGCCCCAGGAAAGTTCCATTGGAACACGGGTGAAACAGCCAGGCGCTCTAACGGAACACCCACAAAATGTTCCAAGTTTTCTAGCCATAGGGGTCTGTGAGCAACTGCTTCGAAACCCCCTGTTCTCCATGGGAAAGGCATTCCAAGCGGGTTTCGAAGGGTAGAGTACAACTGTAGGGCTCCTAAAGAAGGGGGAAGAGAAGAAAAACAGAACAGGGACATTCCGAGCGTTCCGTTCTGACTCTGAACACCCTCTTGAGTTTGGAATGCCCCAGACCACCCTGCGCCCTCCTCGTCGACACCTAACTGTTCTCCAGCCGTTGGAGACTCTTGCGTCCCTTGGCCCTGGGCGTGAGGTCCGAGTTCCGGATGGCCTGGTTGATGTAGTACTGTTTCCGCTTCGCTGGGGAGTACCTTTTGGCCGAGGGGGTTGGCAGAGGCGGCAAGCAGTCTTCGATCCTCCTGCGGGGGGGAGACACAAACGGGGCGCTTGTTAAAATCAAAACGCTCAGCGCCGCCCTGGACAAATCGGAACGCTCTGGTCGGATCGGAACGCCCAGCGCTGCCCTGGTCTTAAATCTGGTCAAAAGGAATGACCAGTTCGTCCAGCCGGAATTACCTTTGCAAGTACCCCCAGGGATAACTTGGCCACAGTGACCCACACTCTGGTAACCCCCAGATTAGACTACTGCAATGCGCTTTGCGTGGGGCTGCCCTTGAAGACGGTTCGGAAGTTGGAACGGGTGCAGAACGCAGCAGCTCAACTGCAGATGGGAGTCTCTGGCCAGACCTACATCACACCGGTCTGAAAGTATCTGCACTGGTTACCTATTCGCTACCGAGCCCAATTCAGGGTGTTGACACTAATGGATAAAGCCCTAAATGGCTTGGGCCCTGGATGTCTGAAGGAGCGCCTTCTCCCATATGGACCTGCCCAGGCACTGAGATCTCAAGGTGAGGCCCTTCTTGGAGGTAAGAAGCGTAGGAACTTGCCAGGAGGGCCTTTTCTGTGGTGGCCCCTAGACCCTGGAACAGCCTCCCTCTTGAGGTTCTGATGCATATTTATGGAACACACACACACACACACACACACAGAGAAATGCAGGTGAAATGAATAGCGGTGGAAAGGGAAGATAAACACCCAGTCTGATGAGAAACACACGCATATACTAAAGCAAAGGAAATTATATTTTCACATTTACCGATAATAGAAACAATTTGCCCGGTTCTGACGGCACTTGGACCGAGGGTTTGTGGGTTGAGATAGATGACCACACAGGATCCCACCTGAGTCACGTTTATAACAACAAACTGCAGGGCGGGATACTGGGCAGAATAATTCTCTGCTAAGCCTAATTACGGCTGTATACACATCTGTCCTCAGACCAAAGCTACTGCAAACCACTTCCTTATTTCAACCGAGAAAAACAGGTTCGAGCCAGGATCAGAGATCACTAGCAAATTCCATGGCTACAAGCCAGCTTGGGAAGTCAACAGAGATGGTTTAAGAAGGCAAGCCACTTTATATCACTGACCAACATCAAAAAAGCTAATAATTGGATAGGAGACCACCAGGAAAGCCCAGTTCTACAAATGGGTTTTCTGGCATACGCCAAATCTGACCTGAATCCACTTTTAATCTGCTCTCAATCCATGTCAAATGCAGTCCAGATTCATTATAGATGTGACTGGTGCAGCTGCTTTCCCACCTCCCCAGTTTCACAAATGTCTGAACTATGCATACGAACCCCCTAACTTCTGATTCATGTCCAAATGTCCAAATTTGGACGAATTTAACCAATATTGCAAACGTATCCCTAGTTTGCAGACAGATAACCAGAATAACCCCTGAAACGGCGCCAAACCGTTCCCCTATTACTGCCAAGAAAACTGGCTGATGCCAGGATAGGAGACCACCAGGAGATCCCAGTTCTACAAATCAATGTTCTTGTGCACGAATATTCTAATGCATTCAAAATTCGGTTGAATTGACCCTAAATTTGAATTTAAAGATTTGATTCGAATTTTGGATCTATTCCTTCAAATTATTCAGACATTCATATGTGTACTCAGAGATTCACATCTTCCCTGCATCTGTACGCATCTGTACGTATCTGTACAGGATGAAAACGGGTTGCTTACGGGATAACTACAGGATGCGTACAGATTTGTATGGACTGGGGGAATGTTGTCGATATTCGTAAGTGCAAATTCGAATGAAAGATCCGAACAAATAGATTCAAATCTGCTTAATTCTAATCAAATTTGGTTAAATTTGAATTTTAAACATTTGAATTGAATCAAAATTTTTCAGATATTCAATTCAAACTGAATCCCAAAAATTGCATTCATCCACACTGGTTTGCAAACAAATAAACAGAATATTCCCTAAAGCAGCGCCAAACCACTCCTATATTACTGCCAAGAAAACTGGTTGGTACCGGGATAGGGGACCACAAGGAATTCCCCCGAAATATTTTCAAGAGAATTGATTAATACATAGGTTAAAGATCACCAGAAAAATAAAAACCCCAGAATCCTAATCTAGACTTGGCCACTTAAAAATAGCCACGGCAAACCATTTCTTTATGGTTGCCAAGTAAACCAATTAGACGTGTTCACACAGACACTGCAAATAGATCCTGACTCACTCCTTTGGTTTCAAGGAAATAAATATAAGGATTAAAGGGCAGCCACAGTGCCAGACGTACGGGGTCAGGAATAAGACGGAACATGTTGCAAGACATCAAGGGGAAATATTAAAATGCACTGAATTTCAGACCCCAGAATTTCAGTTTCGAGCAGCTTCCCAGCTCCATGTTTGGGGTTAACAGAAACTCTAGATTTTATTTTTTAAATACTGAGAAATCCCAAAACACAGAAATCACCATCTCTAGGGATTTCGAATGACCCAAGAGGCCCAGAAAATATGGGTGAGGAAAGAACCTCCCCAGTGTAATCTAGCTAGGATACCCAGAGATCATCTAGTTGAACCCAAAGGTGGCACTAAAAGGGAACCCAGAGGGCATCTAGTTGAGCCCAAAGGTGGCACCAAAAGGGAACCCAGAGATCATCTAGTTGAACCCAAAGGTGGCACTAAAAGGGAACCCAGAGGGCATCTAGTTCAGCCCAAAGTTGGCACCAAAAGGGAACCCAGAGATCATCTAGTTGAACCCAAAGGTGGCACCAAAAGGGAACCCAGAGGGCATCTAGTTGAGCCCAAAGGTGGCACTAAAAGGGAACCCAGAGGGCATCTAGTTGAGCCCAAAGGTGGCACTAAAAGGGAACCCAGAGAACATCTAGTTGAGCCCAAAAGCAGCAATAAAAGGGAACCCAGAGACCATTAATCCAGCCCAAAGGTGGCACTAAAAGGGAACCCAGAAAATAACTAGTTGAGCCCAAAGGCAGCAATAAAAGGGAACCCAGAGAACATCTAGTCCAGCCCAAAGGTGGCACTGGAAGGCACCCCAAAGAGCATCTGAATGGACCTTTTTTCAGGTCTCCTGGTCCAGGTTAGATGGGTAAAAAGTCTCCTTTTGCAGTCTGCTGAAGGAACATGGCTCTGTTTTGTTCCTCTAAATGTTGCCCTGTCTTTCTAACACTGTAACCCCTTCTTGGGCTATAAATACTTGGAACAAATAAACTTATTTTATTTCCTGGGCTCTGCTCCCAGGTCTCCAGGCGGGATGGAGGATACATTAAGGAAGTGGCTTTTATCTGTTTACTAAAAATGTTTCTAGGCTGCCTCCGATTAAAAATTATGTGTATTTAAGGTGGTGATAGTTTAGAACACATTATTAAGAGTTGCCAGAGGCACCAGGTGACTACAAACATTACTGAAGCTTACAGTAAATAGGTAGGTAAAAACAGGAAGGCTTTGGGAAATAAAAAGGGAATTTCCAGTTTGGCCTAGTGGTTAGGGAGCTGGACTCTTATCTGGGAATACTGGGCTTGATTCCACCCTCCTCCATGAAGCCAGCTGGGTGGCCTTGGGCTAGTCCCAGCTCTCTTCGGAGCTCTCACAGCCCCACCCACCTCACAGGGTGCCTGTGGTGGGGAGAAGAACAGAAGGTTTGCCAGCCACTTTGAGTCCCCTTAAGGATGAGAACAGAAGGTTTGTCAGCCACTTTGAGTCCCCTTAAATGGGTGAGAAAAGCGGGGCACAGAAAGCAACTCTTCTCCCTCCTCCATGAATTCAGCTGTCTTTGGGATTCTCAAAGCGCCTCTTACCCCACAGGAGATGGGGGGAGAAGAACAGATAGCTTGTCGGCAGCTTTGAGGACCCTTAAAGGTGAGAAAAGTGGGATAGAAAAGCCAACTCTTATTTATTTATTTCTTTTACTTTCTTCCCCTCCAGAAAAAACGTGAAAAGTAGAGTGGGGGGGGGGCGGGGAATCCCTTCTCTCTCCTGCTCCCAGTGGTGCAAGCCTGGAAAATCTTCCTTTCTCTCGTGCAACAGCTGGGAGAAGCCTGCAGAGCCTCATAAAGATTGCAAGATATATTTGCAGGATCAGGATCAGGATCGGGTCCCTTTCCTTGCTCCTGGGATGGGCCACGGGGTCTCCTTCCCCCCCACCCCACCCCAAAGCCCCCCACCCCAGGCAGAACTCACCCAT